>JACEFZ010016116.1:377500-407500 GCA_014155875.1 Cepaea nemoralis
ACACACACACACACAAACACACACACACCTGTCTGTACTAGGTACAAACACACACACACGCATCTGTCTGCACTAAATACAAAAAACACACACACGTACACACTCACACAGGCACGCACACACATTTGTCTGTATAAACACACGCTCACCTGATGTCAAGTAAATTTGATTCACCTGTCTGTAACTCTGTGAGGCACTACCCGGCGTCAGTGTGTTCAATCATAATTAGATGTGAGTCACTATCCGGTGTCGGTGTCTCATCTCATCTCATCTCATCATGTTCCTCTTGAACCTTGCGGTGTCGAGGTGAAGTATAAACATCGTGAGAGTGCCCGATTATGGGCTTCATGTATCGATATTCCCATGGACTCTGCTATTTCCTCCGTCCAACGTTTACGTGGTCGGCCTCTTCCTCTTTTTCCATCTGGTCTGAAAATCATTGCTTGTTGTGGTATGCTGTTGACTGGTAACCTACTTGCATGGTCAAACCATTTGACTTGCAGCTTTCTAATAAAATCTAGTGCTGCTTTAACCCCCACTTTAGTCCTGATTTCTTCATTTCTGATCTTATCTCTTCTTGATACGTTGAGTATTCTTCTCAGGAATATCATTTCTGTTGTTGTGATTTTTCTTTTCTCTTTTTCTATCATTGTCCATGTTTGGCATTGGTAGCATAGAGCTGGTAGGAAGATTATGTTGTAAAGTTCTTTCTTAGTAGTTATTGATACATGTTTGTTCTTTAGTATTGGTGCCATTTGTCCAATGAGTTGGTTTGCCTTATTGCATCTATTATTAATCTCGTCTTCTGATCTGCCATTTGATGATATTATACTTCCTAGGTACTTGAAACTCTTTACTTGTTTCGAGGGATGTTCGCTTAGGTGAATTGTTGTCGTTATTTATTCTTTAGTTATAGTCATTACCTCTGTTTTGCTTGTGCTAATTTTCATGTTATGTTCCCTACACATTTCGTTTAGACTATTCATGTGGTCTTGTAATTCAGCTTCTGATGTTGCTATTAGTGCTTGGCCGTCCGCAAACAGGAGTTCTCTAATGGTTAGATTTGCAGATGTGAGTCACTACCAGGCGTCGGTGTGTTCAATCATAACTAGATGTGAGTCGCTGTCCACGAAAGGTTGCCCAAATAGTGAGGCTATTTCATGATGGCATGCAGGCAAGAGTACAGGAAAATGGTGAACTGTCTGAACTCTTTCCTGTCACCAATGGAGTGAAGCAAGGATGTGTACTGGCACCAACACTGTTCAGCCTCATGTTTTCAGCCATGTTGATGAATGCCTTCGAGAACGACGACATTGGAATAGATATCAACTACCGCATGGATGGAAAGTTATTCAATCTGAGAAGGCTGAAAGCTAAAACCAAAATTAACAGCGACACCGTCAGAGAGCTCCTGTTTGCTGATGACTGCGCTCTGTACGCCAACTCAGAGGCGGACATGCAACATAATGTTTCAGCCTTTCTCACATGCCCGTGCCAACTTTGGGCTCAATATCAACTTGGAGAAGACTGTGGTTAAGTACCAGCCAACTCCAGGGAATAATCACACTGTGCCGAATATCAAAGTGAATGATCATAGACTAAGTGTTGTGGACAAATTCACCTATCTTGGCAGTACTGTGTCACAAGCTGCCACAATTGATGACGAAGTGAACGAAGTGAATGCAAGAATCTCCAAGGCCACTGCGGCCTTTGGCAGACTGTACAAGAATGTATGGGACAGAACTGGAATAAGCCTGCAAACAAAGCTAAAAGTCTACAAAGCAGTTGTATTATCCACACTGCTATATGCTTGTGAAACCTGGACTGTTTATCAGCGACACGCTAGGAAATTAAACCACTTCCACACAGTCTGCCTAAGGAAGCTACTGAAGATTAAATGGCAAGACAAGATTCCAGACACTGAAGTCCTAGAAAGAGAGTCCATGCCCAGTATCCACACTCTACTGATGAAGAATCAGATTCGCTGGGCTGGTCACTTGACTCGCATGCCAGATCACAGGCTCCCTAAACGAATTTTTTACAGCGAATAGCGTTGTGGTAAATGCTCCCAAGGTGGCCAGAGGAAACGCTTTAAAGACACTCTGAAAATCTCACTGAATGCTTTTGAAATTCATCATGACACCTGGGAGGCTGCAGCCAGAGACCGAAATTCGTGGCGTGCATCATTGCGCAAGGGTGCAGTCATATGCGAGGCAACCAGGACTGCAAGAGCTGTAAAGAAAAGGCAGGACAGAAAAACCACTGCAGGAAATCTTCCTCCAGAAACGTCAAGCATTCTTTGCCCACATTGTCAAAGAACATTTCGAGCCAAATTAGGCCTTATCAGCCATCTTAGAACCCACGGCTCCATAACTTCAATCCCACTGGATGAAATGAATGGTCATCATCATTCTTGATGGACAAACAACAACAACAGATGTGAGTCACTACCAGGCGTCGGTGTGTTCAGTCATAATTAGATGTGAGTCCCTACCAGGCGTCGGTGTGTTCAATCATAATTAGATGTGAGTCCCTACCAGGCGTCCGTGTGTTCAATCATAATTAGATGTGAGTGACTACCAGGCGTCCGGGTGTTCAATCATAATTAGATGTGAGTGACTACCAGGCGTCCGGGTGTTCAATCATAATTAGATGTGAGTCCCTACCAGGCGTCGGTGTGTTCAGTCATAATTAGATCTGAGTCACTACCAGGCGTCGGTTGTTCAATCAATGTTACCTGCATGCTCTGACCCTGGCCTACTCTGTGTCTGTTCTAGGTCGGCCTCCCTGCTCAAGAAGACGAAAATACACATCCTGATAGTGATGTTCGTATTTTCTGCGGCAATCGCTCAAGGGTTTGGGCTGCTGATATGGGCCGGCTATGATATCACGGGAAGTGTGGAAGCTCGCAAATATTTTGCGTAAGTTCTCTTCTTTACCGGTGTACCAGATTAGGGTTCATATGATAATCCTAGGTATCAGAGATCTGTACTAGAGATCTGTAGCTTGAAGATCTACAAATTGATGGGAAAGACCTTAGACTTGTAAAAAACATATATTGGAAACAACAAGCTGCCATAAGAGTTGATAATGAAGTAAGCCAATATCAGCCTATTAAGAGAGGTGTGAGACAGGGATGTGTAATGTTTCCAGATCTGTTTTCCCTGTACAGTGAAAATATTTTCAGAAATATTGAAAATATGGAAGGAATCAACATTGGGGGACGATGCATCAATAACATTAGATATGCAGATGATACAGTCTTGATTGCAGACAATGAACAGGACCTGCAAAATTTAGTAGATGTGGTTGTTACACACAGTGAACAACAAGGGTTAGAATTAAATTGTAAAAAGACACAGATTATGGTCGTCACTAGGAAGAACGAAATACCACAGTGTAATATACAAGTAAATGGGAATATTCTTCAACAAGTGAATAGGTACAATTATCTCGGAACAGTAATAACATCTGATGGGAGATGCCTTGAAGAGATTAGAACAAGAATCGCCATGGCAAAAGTAGCCTTTAGCAAGATGAAAAACATACTGACCAATAAAAAGATGTCAGTTGAAACGAGAAAAAGAGTGTTGAGATGCTACATAGAACCTGTACTTTTATATGGATGTGAAGCTTGGACAATGAGCAGCCAGGCTGAAAAACATCTGATGGCTGTAGAAATGTGGTTTCTGAGGAAAATGCAAAGAATACCATGGACAGCCAGAAAGACCAATGAAGAAGTCCTTCAAGAAACAAATGAAGATCGTAAACTGATCAGAGACATTAGACGTAGACAGTCACAATTTTTTGGGCATGCTATGAGAAGAAATGATTTGGAGAACTTGGATACAACTGGTAAGATCGAAGGGAACAGACCAAGGGGAAGACCTAGAAACAAGTATCTGGATGGCTTGGCCTTGTGGCATGGTCGAGACAGAAACACGGAACTGATCCACGACTCTGTTGATCGAGTGAGATGGCAGAACATGACCGCCCACGCTTACCGGCATGGCACATGATGGATGGATGGATCAGAGATCAGAGTTCATATTTTACCACTAGGTGTCCCAGATCGGGATGTCACATTATAATACTAGGTGACTAGATCAGGATGTCACATTATAATACTAGGTGTCCTAGATCGGGATGTCACATTATAATACTAGGTGTCCTAGATCGGGTTGTCACATTGTAATACTGGTGTCCCAGATCGGGTTGTCCATTATAACCATAGGTGTCCCAGATCGGGTTGTGACATTATGATACTAGCTGTCCCAGATCGGGTTGTGACATTATAATACTAGGTGTCCTAGATCGGATTGTGGCATTATAATACTAGGTGTCCTAGATCGGGTTGTCACATTATAACCCTAAGTATCAGAGATCATAGTTCATATTTTAACACTAGGTGTCCCAGATCGGGTTGTGACAATATAATACTGGTGTCCCAGATCGGGTTGTTGCATTATAACCCTAGGGTCCCAGATTGGGTTGTGACATTATAATACTAGGTGTCCTAGATCGGGTTGTGACATTGCAATACTAGGTGTCATAGATCGGGTTATGACATTATAATACTAGGTGTCCTAGATCGGGTTGTGACATTATAATACTGGTGTCCTAGATCGGGTTGTGACATTGCAATACTAGGTGTCGTAGATCGGGTTGTGACATTGCAATACTAGGTGTCCTAGATCGGGTTGTGACATTATAATACTAGGTGTCCTAAATCGGGTTGTGACATTATAATACTGGTGTCCTAGATCAGATTGTCACATTGTAATACTGGTGTCCCAGATCGGGTTGTCACATTATAACCATAGGTGTCCCAGATCGGGTTGTGACATTATGATACTAGCTGTCCCAGATCGGGTTGTGACATTATAATTCTAGGTGTCCTAGATCGGATTGTGGCATTATAATACTAGGTGTCCTAGATCGGGTTGTCACATTATAACCCTAAGTATCAGAGATCATAGTTCATATTTTAACACTAGGTGTCCCAGATCGGGTTGTGACAATATAATACTGGTGTCCCAGATCGGGTTGTTGCATTATAACCATAGGTGTCCCAGATCCGGTTGTCACATTATAACCATAGGTGTTTCAGATCGGGTTGTGACATTATGATACTAGCTGTCCCAGATCGGGTTGTGACATTATAATACTAGGTGTCCTAGATCGGATTGTGGCATTATAATACTAGGTGTCCTAGATCGGGTTGTCACATTATAACCCTAAGTATCAGAGATCATAGTTCATATTTTAACACTAGGTGTCCCAGATCGGGTTGTGACAATATAATACTGGTGTCCCAGATCGGGTTGTTGCATTATAACCCTAGGGTCCCAGATTGGGTTGTGACATTATAATACTAGGTGTCCTAGATCGGGTTGTGACATTGCAAGACTAGGTGTCATAGATCGGGTTGTGACATTATAATACTAGGTGTCCTAGATCGGGTTGTGACATTATAATACTGGTGTCCTAGAACGGGTTGTGACATTGCAATACTAGGTGTCCTAGATCGGGTTGTGACATTGCAATACTAGGTGTCCTAGATCGGGTTGTGACATTATAATACTAGGTGTCCTAAATCGGGTTGTGACATTATAATACTGGTGTCCTAGATCGGGATGTGACATTATAATACTAGGTGTCCTAGATCGGGTTGTGACATTGCAATACTAGGTGTCTTAGATCGGGTTGTGACATTGCAAAACTAAGTGTCCTAGATCAGGTTGTGACATTATAATACTAGGTGTCCTAGATCGGGTTGTGACATTATAATACTAGGTGTCCTAGATCGGGTTGTGACATTGCAATACTAGGTGTCCTAGATCGGGTTGTGACATTATAATACTAGGTGTCCTACATCGGGTTGTGACATTATAATACTAAGTGTCCTACATCGGGTTGTTACATTATAATACAAGGTGTCCTAGATCGGGTTGTGACATTGCAATACTAGGTGTCCTAGATCGGGTGGTGACATTATAATACTAGTTGTCCTAGATGGGTTGTGACATTATAATACTAGGTGTCCTAGATCGGGTTGTGTCATTGCAATACTAGGTGTCCTAGATCGGGGTGTGACATTATAATACTAGGTGTCCTAAATCGGGTTGTAACATAATACTAGGTGTCCTAGATCGGGTTGTCACATTATAATACTGATGTCCTAGATAGGGTTGTGACATTGTAATACTAGGTGTCCTAGATCGGGTTTAACATTATAATACTAGGTGTCCTAGATCGGGTTGTGACATTGCAATACTAGGTGTCCTAGATCGGGTTGTGACATTGCAATACTAGGTGTCCTAGATCGGGTTGTGACATTATAATACTAGGTGTTCTAGATCGGGTTGTGACATTATACTACTAGGTGTCCTAGATCGGGTTGTGACATTGCAATACTAGGTGTCCCAGATCGGGTTGTGACATTATAATACTAGGTGTCATAGATCAGGTTGTGACATTATAATACTGGTGTCCTAGATCGGGTTGTGACATTACAATACTAGGTGTCCCAGATCGGGTTGTGACATTATAATACTAGGTGTCCTAGATCGGGTTGTGACATTATAATACTAGGTGTCCTAGATCAGGTTGTGACATTATAATACAAGGTGTCCTAGATCGGGTTGTGACATTATAATACTAATTGTCCTTGATCGGGTTGTGACACTGCAATACTAGGTGTCCTAGATCGGGGTGTGACATTGCAATACTAGGTGTCATAGATCGGGTTGTGACATTGCAATACTAGGTGTCCTAGATCGGGTTGTGACATTATAATACTGGTGTACTAGATCGGGTTGTGACATTATAATACTGGTGTCCTAGATCGGGTTGTGACATTGCAATACAAGGTGTCCTAGATCGGGTTGTGACCATGCAATACAAGGTGTCCTAGATCGGGTTGTGACATTGCAATACTAAGTGTCCTAGATCGGGTTGTGACATTACAATACTAGGTGTCCTAGATCGGGTTGTGACATTGCAATACTAGGTGTCCTTGATCGGGTTGTGACATTATAATACTGGTGTCCTAGATCGGGTTGTGACATTGCAATACAAGGTGTCCTAGATCGGGTTGTGACATTATAACCCTAAGTATCAGAGATCATAGTTCATATTTTAACACTAGGTGTCCCAGATCGAGTTGTGACAATATAATACTGGTGTCCTAGATCGGGTTGTGACATTAAAATACTGGTGTCCTAGATCGGGTTGTGACATTATAATACTGGTGTCCTAGATCCGGTTGTGACATTATAATACTAGGTGTCCTAGATCGTGTTGTGACATTATAATACTTGTGTCCTAGATCGGGTTGTGACATTGCAATACAAGGTGTCCTAGATCGGGTTGTGACATTATAATACTGGTGTCCAAGATCGGGTTGTGACATTATAATACTGGTGTCCTAGATCGGGTTGTGACATTGCAATACAAGGTGTCCTAGATCGGGTTGTGACATTATAATACTGGTGTCCTACATCGGGTTGTGACATTGCAATACAAGGTGTCCTAGATCGGGTTGTGACATTGCAATATTAGGTGTCCTAGATCGGGTTGTGACATTATAATACTGGTGTCCTAGATCGGGTTGTGACATTGCAATACAAGGTGTCCTAGATCGGGTTGTGACATTGCAATACTAGGTGTCCTAGATCGGGTTGTGACATTATAATACTAGGTGTCGCAGATTGGGTTGTGACATTATAATACTAGGTGTCCTAGATCGGGTTGTGACATTATAATACTAGGCGTCCCAGATCGGGTTGTGACATTATAATACTAGGTGTCCCGGATCGGGTTGTCACATTATAATACTAGGTGTCCCAGATCAGGTTGTGACATTATAATACTAGGTGTCCTAGATCGGATTGTGACATTATAATACTAGGTGTCCCAGATCGGGTTGTCACATTATAATACTAGGTGTCCCAGATTGGGTTGTGATATTATAAACCTAGGTGTCCCAGATCGGGTTGTCACTTTATAACCTTAGGTGTCTCAGATCGGGTTGTCATATTATAAACCTAGGTGTCCCAGATCGGGTTGTCACAATAAAATATTGGGTGTATCAGATCGGGTTGTGACATTATAATACTTAGTGTCCCAGGTCGGGTTGTGACATTATAATACTAGGTGTCCTAGATCGGGTTGTCACAATAAAATATTGGGTGTCCCAGATCGGGTTGTGACATTATAATACTAAGTGTCCCAGATCGGGTTATGACATTATAATACTAAGTGTCTCAGATCGGGTTGTGACATCATAATACTAAGTGTCCCAGATCGGGTTGTGAAATTATAATACTAGGTGTCACATATCGGGTTGTGAGGTTATAATACTAGATGTCCCAGATCGGGTTGTGAGGTTATAATACTAGGTGTCACAGATCGGGTTGTGAGGTTATAATATTAGGTGTCACAGATCGTGTTGTGACATTATAATACTAGGTGTCCTAGATCGGCTTGTGACATTATAATACTGGGTGTCCCAGATCGGGTTGTCACAATAAAATATTGGGTGTATCAGATCGTGTTGTGACATTATAATACTAAGTGTCCCAGGTCGGGTTGTGACATTATAATACTAAGTGTTCCAGATCGGGTTGTGACATTATAATACTAGGTGTCCTAGATCAGCTTGTGACATTATAATACTAGGTGTCACAGATCGGGTTGTGACATTATAATACTAGGTGTCACAGATCGGGTTGTGAGGTTATAATACTAGGTGTCATAGATCGGGTTGTGAGGTTATAATATTAGGTGTCACAGATCGTGTTGTGACATTATAATACTAGGTGTCCTAGATCGGCTTGTGACATTATAATACTGGGTGTCCCAGATCGGGTTGTCACAATAAAATATTGGGTGTATCAGATCGGGTTGTGACATTATAATACTAAGTGTCCCAGGTCGGGTTGTGACATTATAATACTAGGTGTCCCAGATCGGGTTGTGACATTATAATACTAGGTGTCCTAGATCGGCTTGTGACATTATAATACTAGGTGTCCCAGATCGGGTTGTGACATTATAATACTAGGTGTCACAGATCGGGTTGTGAGGTTATAATACTAGGTGTCACAGATCGGGTTGTGAGGTTATAATACTAGGTGTCCCAGATTGGGTTGTGACATTATAATACTAGGTGTCCTAGATCGGGTTGTGACATTATAATACTAGGTGTCCTAGATCGGCTTGTGACATTATAATACTAGGTGTCCCAGATTGGGTTGTGACATTATAATACTAGGTGTCCCAGATCGGGTTGTGACATTATAATACTAGGTGTCACAGATCGGGTTGTGAGGTTATAATACTAGGTTTCACAGATCGGGTTGTGAGGTTATAATACTAGGTGTCCCAGATTGGGTTGTGACATTATAATACTAGGTGTCCCAGATCGGGTTGTGACATTATAATACTAGGTGTCCTAGATCGGCTTGTGACATTATAATACTAGGTGTCCCAGATTGGGTTGTGATATAATAATAGGTGTCCCAGATTGGGTTGTGACATTATAATACTAGGTGTCTCAGATCGGGTTGTCACATTATAATACTAGGTGTCCCAGATCGGGTTGTGACATTATAATACTAGGTGTCCCAGATCGGGTTGTGACATTATAATACTAGGTGTCTCAGATCGGGTTGTCACATTATAATACTAGGTGTCTCAGATCGGGTTGTCACATTATAATACTAGGTGTCCCAGATTGGGTTGTGACACTATAATACTAGGTGTCCTAGATCGGCTTGTGACATTATAATACTAGGTGTCCCAGATTGGGTTGTGACATTATAATACTAGGTGTCCCAGATCGGGTTGTGACATTATAATACTAGGTTTCACAGATCGGGTTGTGAAGTTATAATACTAGGTTTCACAGATCGGGTTGTGAGGTTATAATACTAGGTGTCCCAGATTGGGTTGTGACATTATAATACTAGGTGTCCCAGATTGGGTTGTGACATTATAATACTAGGTGTCCCAGATCGGGTTGTGACATTATAATACTAGGTGTCCTAGATCGGGTTGTGACATTATAATACTAGGTGTCCCAGATTGGGTTGTGATATAATACTAGGTGTCCCAGATTGGGTTGTGACATTATAATACTAGGTGTCTCAGATCGGGTTGTCACATTATAATACTAGGTGTCCCAGATCGGGTTGTGACATTATAATACTAGGTGTCCCAGATCGGGTTGTGACATTATAATACTAGGTGTCTCAGATCGGGTTGTCACATTATAATACTAGGTGTCTCAGATCGGGTTGTCACATTATAATACTAGGTGTCCCAGATTGGGTTGTGACATTATAATACTAGGTGTCCCAGATCGGGTTGTGACACTATAATACTAGGTGTCCTAGATCGGCATGTGACATTATAATACTAGGTGTCCCAGATTGGGTTGTGACATTATAATACTAAGTGTCCCAGATCGGGTTGTCACTTTATAACCTTAGGTGTCTCAGATCGGGTTGTCATATTATAACCCTTAGGTGTCCCAGATCGGGTTGTCCCATTATAATACTAGGTGTACCTAGACGGGTTGTCATATTGCAATACTAGGTGCGACCTTGCTTCTGTAGGACACAGTCATGTCTATGAGTTGTAAGAAACATTAAAAAGTAACAATACAATCATACGGAATAGACGACTCACTGTGCGTTGCTCACTAAGTCCAGTAAAACTCGGTCAGGGGGTGGGGTTGGGGGGGGGGGGCGGAGAGAGAGAGAGAACGAGAGTTAGAGAGAGAGAACGAACGAACGAAAAAACTTTATTTTCCACGGGTAACAAATTGGACACGCAGGCCCGTCTTACATTCGGCCCTTCCAATCACTCATCTTTCGGTCATCAATAGTGCATGTTACATTCACATAGAAAAAGAAACATTGTCAAATGAATGTTGTAAACACAAACAATGCAGTTTACCATGTTATGATACTCACCCTCCTTCCCCCATCCACACATCCCCCACCCACCACACATCCCCTACCCACCCACACACACCCACAGGTCACACATACATGGCCCCACCCATCCACAACTCACACACATCCCCCACCCATCCACACATACACAACCCAGGCACACATACATGCACCCAACCCACCCATCCCCCACTCACACACATTTCCCGACCTATACACATCTCCCCACCTACACACATCTCTTAAGCCATCCCATAACCCACACACACTCACCCACCCATATATCCTCCACCACCCAACCAAGAACAAATCCCCCACCCTCATACGCATCCCCCATTCAACCCACACATACGCACCTACACACACACACTTGTCGCACCCACCCACAGAGAGAGAGAGAGAGAGAGAGAGAGAGAGAGAGAGAGAGAGAGAGAGAGAGAGAGAGAGAGAGAGAGAGAGAGAGAAGTGAGGAGATAGACACAGAAGTGAAATAAAAACTATTTATTGGAAAAATACAGATTAAACAGTCCAGATGCAGTTTGTGAATGTGGAAAATATGCGCTTGGAAGTCAGCTGAAGGACAACTTGTAGAACAGACACCAGATCAAAGTCGGTTTGCTGACAGACGGGCATAAATCTCGTCAGAATCTGCTTGTAGCATATAGAGAGACGGGCATCTATCTAAAGTTGATTTGTTTAAAACAGAGAGCGAGGGAGAGAGAGAGAGAGAGAGGGGGGGAGAGAGAGAGAGAGAGAGAGAGAGAGAGAGAGAGAGAGAGAGAGAGAGAGAAGAGAGAGAGAGAGAGGGAAAGTGAAAGACAGAGATACACAGAGACAGACACAGACAGACACAGAGAGAGAGCGGGAGACAGACGGACGGAGACACAGAGAGACAGACACACACACATACATACAACACAGACAGAGACAGACACCCCTCTGCTGTGTGTCCACCGTGACGAGGTAGAGGGGCTTGTGCGTCCCAATGACCCCAAGAGCTATGCCGACAGTAGCACAGCTACTGGTAGGGCCACCCATGTCGGACAGGTCAAAGGAGAGGGACCAGACGAAGAGACACACAAACCTGCTGCCTTGTAGGTAGACTGGGGACAGTCAAAGGCTAGGGAAAGCATCCCAAATACATGCTTGTCGAAATCGGATGTACTGAGCCACAGGCTTGACAAAGCAGTGCAACGTAAAACCTGCTGCCTTGTAGGTAGACTGGGGACAGTCAAAGGCTAGGGAAAGCATCCCGAATAAATGCTTGTCGAAATCGGATGTACTGAGCCACAGGCTAGACAAAGCAGTGCAACGTAACTTAATTCATGATGTCACAAATCAAAATTAATCGATATGGTGCTAATCCCGTGAAGTCCCATCAGGCGGTGATAGTGCCGGGCCCCCTGCCTCGAGGGGGTCCACCCATGACTACTGGTGGTCACCTTCCCCTGTGCTGTGGAGTCAAGGCACAGAGGAGTAGGTTAAGAGCTATTGACCAAATACCCCGGACACTCAACATACTACAGTGGAATGCCGAAGGAGTTTACAAGAAGAAAGACTCCCTAACACAGCGTCTTCATAAAGATAGAATAGATGTGGCATGCATTCAAGAGACACACCTCAACGCCAATCACAAATTCTCAGTCAGAGGATATCAGGCCACACGTTTCGACCGCGAAGGACACAAAGGAGGAGTTCTAATACTTACACGAAATACAATACCTTGCAGCGAAGTATCTGTGATCTCTGACAACCAAACGGAAATTATAGGTGTTGATATAATGATAAAGGACGTGAAAATAAGAATCTACAATCTGTATAGCCCAACAGATAATGACCTACACTCTCAAACATGAAAATAACTGACACAAACTGCATTATTGTCGGAGACTTTAATAGCCGTTCAGAAAGATGGGGATACCCAGATACTGACAAAAGAGGTGATGAATTGGAGGACTGGGAAATAGACTCAAATCTCCATCTACTCAACAAAGCGGATGACACACCGAGCTTCTACTCCAGAAGATGGCTTACCACTTCTACTCCAGACTTAGCTTTCTGCACAGGAGACATCCTCCACAAAATCGATCGCCATGTGCTGGACCAATTAGCAGGTAGTGACCACAGACCAATCAAGCTTGAAATGAATATGGAGTATGTTCCACAGGAGCAAAATCCCTTGCCCCGCTGGAATTACAAACGAGCAGATTGGGACAGATTTGCCATACTAACAGACAAATATTGTGAAAACATAAATACACGATATGGCAACATAAAGCAAATGGTGGAAAGTCTAAACAGAGCGATAATACAGGCAGCCATTGAGTCCATTCCAATAGGAGCGAGGAAAAATTACAAACCATACTGGACTGAAGAACTACAAAGTTTGGAGGACAAAGTTGAAGATGCCAGGAAGACAGCAGAGAGAGAACAAACAATTGAAGCAAACATCTCTCTCAAAGCCATCTCAGCAAAATATAAAAGAACAGTAAATCAAACAACAAGAGATTGTTGGAGGGAAAAAACTGAAAACCTGAATTTTGACAGGGATGGAAACAAACTATTGAAACTAGTGAAAGCCATGAACAATGAAGGACCTAGAAACAAACAAATAACAATTAAACAAGGAAATGCCTTGCTTACAGGAAAAAAGGCTGCAAATGCACTAATGGAACACTATGCAAATGCAAACCACATTGATATTACAACCGAACAGAAGAAAGCAATCAAAGACAAACAGATACATCATAGAAATACAGAGACAGCAGCAGAATATATGATGGCAAATCTAACAATGGAAGAAATGGAACAGGCAATGAATACCCTAAAAAAGAAGAAATCACCAGGAAAGGATGGAATCCCAAATGAAATGCTAATAGGACTAGGCACCAAGGCAAAGAAGAAACTACTAGCAGTCCTAAATAACAGCTGGAAGAGAGGAATAGTCCCACAGGCATGGAAGGAAGCTATACTAATACCAGTCCCAAAGAAAGGAAAAGACCTGGAAGAACCAAATGGCTATCGACCTATCAGTCTACTTAGCTGTGTAGGAAAATTAATGGAACGCATTATCAATGGCAGGCTAACATGGCATCTGGAAGAAAACAAACTCTTAACACCACACCAAGCAGGATTCTTCTTCTTCTTCTTCTTCTTCGTTCATCCGGTTTTTTTTTTCGGACGTGATTGCGTTGTGCCTGTTTACAGCAGAGCTGCGTTCTTGCGCCGTTAGGCCGACACATCCGACTTCTGCGGGCATTTATTGACCGGGTTAACCTTCCCGGGGGGTTTCTTAGGACGTTAGACTCTCACTGTTGTGGTGTTATCTCCCATCCCAGCTGGCCCATATAGAACAGCCAAAGGCATCCTGGTCGGCCCTCAAGGGAAGGCAGGGGCAGACCATGGGCATTCCCCGCCATCCAAGGAGGCTTCCATAATTGCAGAGCCATCACACAGCGCTCTGGTACTGGGCTCACCCAAGGAATCGTCACGTCCTGCACATGGCTGCTTAGCCTTACTTCCGTATATTGGGCCTTCCGTTCACCATAGGCTGTTCTTCCAGAAGCCAGAAGAATGCAGTTTGCAGGTGACATCCACACAGTGAGCTTTCGATTCGGACTTTCCACGTAATGGATTTGCTATCCAAGCAATATTCCATTTTGTGCCACTAGGACGCTTTTTCCACCTTTTATGAAGCCCACACAGTGAGCTTTCGATTCGGACTTTCCACGTAATGGATTTGCTATCCAAGCAATATTCCATTTCATGCCTCTGGGAGGCTTGTGTAACCGACATGCCTGTGGTATGAAGTGTGGCAGTCTAAAAACTTCTTCATGTACATTTAAATGTCAACCTGAATACAGTTAAAGTAAGCTGCAGTCGACTTGAGCTTGTTGATATCTCCATAAGAGCTTGTCCTCGAATGAAGCAGGTGTGGGCCAAAATATCTTTCTCTGTTCTGCATATATTGGGCACTCTTGCAGCAAATGTTTAGCTGTCATTTTACCAGTTCCACAATTACATTCATCTGTATCTCCTATCTTTAGTTTGTTGAACAAGTGGTATTTCAGCCTGTTATGTCCTGTGCGGAGTCTGAAGATTGCTACTTGTTCTCTTCGGTCGAGTTTGTAATATGCATCATCCTTCTGGTGGCCTGGATGCTCTGATTCCCATTTGGTTCTATAAGTGCTTTTTATCAACCTCTTTGCCTCATTATAGGTTATGTCTATGTCAGGCTGTGGTAGTCGTCCGCCCTCTTTTGCCAGTCTGTCAGCCTCTTCATTTCCAGGTATACTGCAATGTGATGGGATCCACTGTATTACAACTTTTTTGGATTTCTGACATAGACCATGGAGTGCTGCTCTTAGGTCAGCTAGTTCTGTGCTGTTTTTGCTCTTCAGTATTGAGACAGCTGACTTTGCATCTGTAAAGATAGCTATTTGCGTGTCTTTATTTTCCTCCATCAAAAGCATTTCTGCTGCAGTTTTCAGAGCCTCTACCTCCGCTTTGAAGTTACTTGAAAACTTTCCAGTTGCCACTGAATGTGTTTTTTTCACTCCATTTTTTAAATTTAGGAGAATTCCTCCTCCTCCATTCTCTATTGAATTTTGGCTGATCCATCTGTATATGCATGGGTCCAATTGCTGCTTGGGTAATGTTCTTTTATGCAGTTTAGGGTTATTTCTCTTCTTTCGGTTTCATGCTGAGTGTTCTTTTTCTCAATACCAGGAATGTTTTCTATCATCTCAGGCAGTTGCTGCTGTCTCCAAGCTGGGAACTTGTCTGCATTGTAAATGGGTTTGACTGTTGATATGTTAAGTATGGGATCTGCCCTAATCTTTCGTTTTGCAGTTTCTACAAAGTTGCTACGCTTCAGTCTTCCCTTTCCAAAACCACTAAACCTTTTATACATAGGGTGGTCTGTCAATCTTCTAAATTTTTCAGCTTGTTGCTGGGCTCTGCTATCTCTTCTATCCTGCATTGGTTGTAAACAAGTTATCTTTTCTAATTCATTAATAGGCGTTGTCTTCAGGCTTCCAGTTATGATTCGCATTCCTTGATTTTGGACTCTGGCTGGAAAGTTTTCCGTGATGTCGTTTATATATGCTAGGAATAATGTTGGTGAAAGAACTCCTCCTTGGGGGACACCTTGCTCCAATAGCATCATTTTGCTGGTTTGTCCTTGTACTTTTGTCCTGGCAGTTCTGTTCTCAAGGTAGTGGCTGATCCATTTGTACATTTTCCCACAGACATGCATTTTTTGTAGTTTTACTTTCAGTCCTTCCTTCCATACTTTATCAAATGCTTTTTCTAAATCTATCCAGACCGCCAGTGTGTGCTTTTTCTCTTGGAAGGCATCCTCTATTTCCTGAGCTATATAGGTTATTTGATCTTCAGTGGATCTGTACTTTCTGAATCCTGCTTGGTGAGGTGTTAAGAGTTGGTTTTCTTCCAGATGCCATGTTAGCCTGCCATTGATAATGCGTTCCATTAATTTTCCTACACAGCTAAGAAGACTGATAGGTCGATAGCCATTTGGTTCTTCCAGGTCTTTTCCTTTCTTTGGGACTGGTATTAGTATAGCTTCCTTCCATGCCTGAGGGACTATTCCCCTCTTCCAGCTGTAATTTAGGACTGCTAGTAGTTTCTTTTTTGCCTTAGTGCCTAGTCCTATTAGCATTTCATTTGTGATTCCATCCTTTCCTGGTGATGTCTTCTTTTTTAGGGTATTCATTGCCTGTTCCATTTCTTCCATTGTTAGATTTGCCATCATATATTCTGCTGCTGTCTCTGTATATCTATGATGTATCTGTTTATCTTTGATTGCTTTCTTCTGTTCGGCTGTAATATCAATGTGGTTTGCACTGGCATAGTGTTCCATTAGTGCATTTGCAGCCTTTTTTCCTGTAAGCAAGGCATTTCCTTGTTTAATTGTTATTTGTTTGTTTCTAGGTCCTTCATTGTTCATGGCTTTCACTAGTTTCCATAGTTTGTTTCCATCCCTGTCAAAATTCAGGTTTTCTGTTTTTTTCCTCCAACAATCTCTTGTTGTTTGATTTACTGTTCTTTTATATTTTGCTGAGATGGCTTTGAGAGAGATGTTCGCTTCAGTTGTTTGTTCTCTCTCTGCGGTCTTCCTAGCATCTTCAACTTTGTCCTCCAAAATTTGTAGTTCTTCAGTCCAGTATGGTTTGTAATTTTTCCTCGCTCCCTCTTGGAATAGACTCAGTGGCCGCCTGTATTATTGCTCTGTTTAGACTTTCCACCATTTGCTTTATGTTGCCATATCGTGTATTTATGTTTTCACAATATGTGTCTGTTAGTATGGCAAATCTGTCCCAATCTGCTCGTTTGTAATTCCAACGGGGCAAAGGCTTTTGCTCCTGTGGAACATACTCCATATTTATTACAAGCTTGATTGGTCTGTGGTCACTACCTGCTAATTGGTCAAGCACATGGCGATCGATTTTGTGGAGGATGTCTCCTGTGCAGAAAGCTAAGTCTGGAGTAGAAGTGGTAATCCATCTTCTGGAGTAAAAGCTCGGTGTGTCATCTGCTTTGTTGAGTAGATGGAGATTTGAGTCTATTTCCCAGTCCTCCACTTCATCTCCTCTTTTGTCAGTATTTGGGTATCCCCATCTTTCTGAACGGCTATTAAAGTCTCCGACAACAATGCAATTTGTGTCAGTTATTTCCATGTTTGAGAGTGTAAGATCCTTATCTGCTGGGCTATACAGATTGTAAATTCTTATTTTCACGTCCTTTATCATTATATCAACACCTATAATTTCCGTTTGGTTGTCAGAGATCACAGATACTTCGCTGCAAGGTATTGTATTTCGTGTAAGTATTAGAACTCCTCCTTTGTGTCCTTCGCGGTCGAAACGTGTGGCCTGATATCCCTTGACTGAAAATGTGCGATTGGCGTTGAGGTGTGTCTCTTGAATGCATGCCACATCTATTCTATCTTTATGAAGACGCTGTGTTAGGGAGGCTTTCTTGTTATAAACTCCTTCTGCATTCCATTGTAGTATGTTGAGTGTCCGGGGTGTTTGGTCAATAACTCTTAACCTACTCCTCTGTGCCTTGACTCCACAGCACAGGGGAAGGTGACCACCAGTAGTCATGGGTGGACCCCCTCGAGGCAGGGGGCCCGGCACTATCACCGCCTGATGGGACTTCACGGGATTAGCCACCATAACGATTTATTTTCATCTGTGGCATCATGAAATGATAAAGTTACGTTGCACTTCTTTGTCAAGCCTGTGGCTCAGAACATCCGATTTCGACAAGCATTTGTTCGGGATGCTTTCCCTAGCCTTTGACTGTCCCCAGTCTACCTACAAGGCAGCAGGTTTGTGCGTCACTTCGTCTGGTCCCTCTCCCTTGACCTGTCCGACATGGGTGACCCTACCAGTAGCTGTGCTACCGTCGGCATAGCTCTTGGGGTCATTGGAACGCTCAAGCCCCTCTACCTCGTCAAGGTGGACGCACGGCAGAGGGGAAGCAGGATTCAGAAAGTACAGATCCACTGAAGATCAAATAACCTATATAGCTCAGGAAATAGAGGATGCCTTCCAAGAGAAAAAGCACACACTAGCAGTCTGGATAGATTTAGAAAAAGCATTTGATAAAGTATGGAAGGAAGGACTGAAAGTAAAACTGCAAAACATGCATGTTTGTGGGAAAATGTATAAATGGATCAGCCACTACCTTGAGAACAGAACTGCCAGGACAAAAGTACAAGGACAAACAAGCAAAATGATGCTGCTGGAGCAAGGTGTCCCCCAAGGAGGAGTTCTTTCACCAACATTATTCCTAGCATATATAAATGACATCACAGAAAATTTTCCAGCCAGAGTACACACATCCTCCTTTGCAGATGACCTAGCCATATGGACATCTGAAGAATATATTAGTACAGCTAACAGCAGAATACAGCAAGCCTTATTAGCGCTAGAGGACTGGTCAAAATCATGGCTAGTGAAGATAAGTGAGGAGAAAACAACATGCACAGTGTTCTCCCTCTCAAATAAAACTCAGCAACCTAAGCTGGTATTGAATGGAAAAATATTGCGCCATGAAGAAAATCCAAACTATCTAGGAGTCACCTTTGATCGTCGCCTGACATGGAAGACACAGGTTGAGAAAAATCGAACAAGAGCAAGGCAGAGAATGGCAATCATGAAAAAGCTTGCTGGTACAACGTGGGGAGCAGATGAGAAAGTTCTCAAGAAGTTATATACTGGACGGGTGAGGCCAGTACTGGAATATGGCATTGCAGCTTGGGCAACAGCAGCTAAGTCAAACTTTAACAAAATAAGTAGAGTCCAAAACCAAGGAATGCGAATCATAACTGGAAGCCTGAAGACAACGCCTATTAATGAACTAGAAAAGATCACTTGTTTACAACCAATGCAGGACAGAAGAGATAGCAGAGCCCAGCAACAAGCAGAAAAATTTAGAAGATTGACAGACCACCCTATGTACAACAGATTTAATGGCTTTGGAAAGGGAAGACTGAAGCGTAGCAACTTTGTAGAAACTGCAAAACGAAGGATTAGGGCAGATCCTATACTTAACATATCAACAGTCAAGCCCATACACAATGCACACAAGTTCCCAGCTTGGAGACAGCAGCAACTGCCTGAGATGATAGAAAACATTCCTGGTATTGAGAAAAAGAACACTCAGCTTGAAACCGAAAGAAGAGAAATAACCCTAAACTACATAAAAGAACATTACCCAAGCAGGAATTGGACCCATGCATATACAGATGGATCAGCCAAAAATTCAATAGAGAATGGAGGAGGAGGAATTCTCCTAATTTTAAAAAATGGAGTGAAAAAAACACATTCAATGGCAACTGGAAAATTTTCAAGTAACTTCAAAGCGGAGGTAGAGGCTTTGAAAACTGCAGCAGAAATGCTCCTGATGGAGGAAAATAAAGAGAAGCAAATAGCTATCTTCACAGATGCAAAGTCAGCTGTCTCAATACTGAAGAGCAATAACAGCACAGAACTAACTGACCTAAGAGCAGCACTCCATGGTCTATGCCAGAAATCCAAAAAAGTTGTAATACAGTGGATCCCATCACATTGCAGTATACCTGGAAACGAAGAGGCTGACAGACTGGCAAAAGAGGGCGGACGACTACCACAGCCTGACATAGACATAACCTATAATGAGGCAAAGAGGTTGATAAAAAGCACTTATAGAACCAAATGGGAGTCAGAGCATCCAGGCCATCAGAAGGATGATGCATATTACAAACTCGACCGAAGAGAACAAGTAGCAATCTTCAGACTCCGCACAGGACATAACAGGCTGAAATACCACTTGTTCAATAAACTAAAGATAGGAGATACCGATGAATGTAATTGTAGAACTGGAAAAAATGACAGCAAAACATTTGCTGCAGGATTGCCCAACGTATGCAGAACACAGAAAGATATTTTGGCCCACACCTGCTTCATTTGAGGACAAGCTCTATGGAGATATCAACAAGCTCAAGTTGACCGCAGCTTACTTTAACTACATACAGGTTGACATTTAAAGGTGCATGAAGACCCAGAGGCATGAAATGGGATATTGCTTGGATAGCAAATCCATTATGTGGAAAGTCCAAATCGAAAGCTCGCTGTGTGGGCTTCATAAAAGGTGGAAAAGTGTCCTAGTGGCACGAAATGGAATATTGCTTGGACAGCAAATCCATTACGTGGAAAGTCCGAATCAAAAGCCCATTGTGTGGGCTTCATAAAAGGTGGAAAAGTGTCCTAGTGGCATGAAATGGAATATTGCTTGGATAGCAAATCCATTACGTGGAAAGTCTGAATCAAAAGCCCACGGTGTGGGCTTCAAAAAAAAGGTGGAAAAGTGTCCTGGTGGCACGAAATGGAATATTGCTTGGATAGCAAATCCATTACATGGAAAGTCCGAATCGAAAGCTCACTGTGTGGATGTCATCTGCAGACTGCATACTTCTGGTTTCCGGAAGAACAGCCTATGGTGAACGGAAGGCCCAATATACGGAAGTGAGGCTAAGCAGCCATGTGCAGGACGTGACGATTCCTTGGGTGAGCCCAGTACCAGAGCGCTATGTATCGGCTCTGCAAGTATGGAAGCCTCCTTGGATGGCGGGGAATGCCCATGGTCTGCCCCTGCCTTCCCTTGAGGGCTGACCAGGATCTTTGGCTGTTCTATATGGACCAGCTGGGATGGGGGATAACACCACAACAGTGAGAGTCAAACGTCCTAAGAAACCCCCGGGAAGGTTAACCCGGTCAACAAATGCCCGCAGAAGTCGGATGTGTCGGCCTAACGGCGCAAGAACGCAGCTCTGCTGTAAACAGGCACAACGCAATCACATCCGAAAAAAAAACTCCGGATGAACGAAGAAGAAGAAGAAGACGAGACAGACATACACAGAAGGAGAGACAGAGGCACACATTCACAGAGAGAGAGAGAGAGAGAGAGAGAGAGAGAGAGAGAGAGAGAGAGAGAGAGAGAGTCACCGCGTCACAATATACTTGTAGAAACCTGAAGCAGACTGACCTGGGTCGAAATATGACCTGCAGAAAACAGACAGACACCGGTCAAATATCATCTTCAGGAAACAGACATCGGACCAAATATGATCTGCATATCTACGATTGGGCAATCTTGAGCATGGCCTACGATGGGTGACGTTGTAATGTTCTGTTATGATAATTTGGCTGTGTGTCCAACGTGTGCCGCGTGGTTACACACCCGCTTCACACGTCGGTGATCCGGGGCTTGTTTCCGGATCCGGTCAGGGATATGCACTACTGACGAGCTCAAACGTGGGCGAAACTCGAGTATAGTGCTTCCATATTGACGTGGATAGGCCTTAGGTTCATACCAGAATATAATCAGCGTTGCCAGTAGTGGGTTGTGCTCAATATTCAAATATGATCTGCAGAAAACAGACAAACACCGGTCCACATATGATCTGCAGAAAACAGACAGTAAGACAAACTTTAAAAGACAAACATCACTACACATGTCTTGTAGAAAGCTCAGAAAGAGAGACATCACTACATATATGTCTTGTAGAGAGCTAAACAAGACAGACATCACTACACACGTCTTGTGGAAAGCTCAGAAAGGCCTCTAAAGTGTTGTATTTAACAAGACAACATAGAAGTGTTGTATTTAACAAGACAACATAGAAGTGTTGTATTTAACAAGACAACATAGAAGTGTTGTATTTAACAAGACAACATAGAAGTGTTGTATTTAACAAGACAACATAGAAGTGTTGTATTTAACAAGACAACATAGAAGTGTTGTATTTAACATGACAACATAGAAGTGTTGTATTTAAGAAGACAACATAGAAGTGTTGTATTTAAGAAGACAACATAGAAGTGTTGTATTTAACATGGCAGCATAGAAGTGTTGTATTTAACAAGACAACATAGAAGTGTTGTATTTAACATGACAACATAGAAGTGTTGTATTTAACATGACAACATAGAAGTGTTGTATTTAACAAGACAACATTGAAGTGTTGTAGTTAACAAGACAACATTGAAGTGTTGTAGTTAACATGACAATAGTAGTATTGTATCTGACGTAAAAACCAATAATCCAGGCCGACTGTACCTCGCTGTCCTCCAACAGAAGACATCTGTGTCGTCTGCACGCCGCCAGCATGGCCGCCATCGTCATCCGGTTGTGGGTATCAGTGATTCCGCTGGTGGTGTTGGCATTTCTGAGCTTCCTCATCTTCTACCAGGTCAAGTCCGGCGCCAGAGGAACCTCGTTTCACTTGTCCTCGGCCACCCTGAATCGACGAGCAGGTAACTTGTGTCTGGCTGGCGGTAACTGAGCTCAGATGCTCTCAAGGTGTTCGCGTTGTGGTGGGGTTTGGTGGAGTTGGCATCTTGTGTGGGCGCCAGGCATGGCATCTGGTGTGAGAGCCAGGCCTGACATCTTGTGTTAGAGCCAGGCCTGGCATCGTTTGTGGGAGCCAGGCATGGCATCTTGTGTGGGCGCCAGGCATGGTATCTTGTGTGGGTGCCAGGCATGAAAACTGGTGTGAGAGCCAGGCCTGGCATCTTGTGTGAGAGCCAGACATGGCATCTTGAGTGGGCGTCAGGCATGAAAACTGGTGTGAGAGCCAGGCCTCGCATCTTGTGTGAGAGCCAGACATGGCATCTTGTGTGAGAGCCAGACATGGCATCTTGTGTGGGCGCCAGGCATGGTATCTTGTGTGAGAGCCAGACATGGCATGGTATCTTGTGTGGGCGCCAGGCATGAAAACTGGTGTGAGAGCCAGGCCTGGCATCTTGTGTGAGAGCCAGACATGGCATCTTGAGTAGGCGTCAGGCATGAAAACTGGTGTGAGAGCCAGGCCTCGCATCTTGTGTGAGAGCCAGACATGGCATCTTATGTGAGAGCCAGACATGGCATCTTGTGTGGGCGCCAGGCATGGTATCTTGTGTGAGAGCCAGACATGGCATGGTATCTTGTGTGGGAGCTAGGCATGGCATCTTGTGTGGGAGCTAGGCATGGCATCTTGTGTGGGAGATAGGCATGGTATCTTGTATGGGAGCTAGGCATGGCATCTTGTGTGAGAGTCAGACATGGTATGGTATCTTGTGTGGGAGCTAGGCATGGTATCTTGTGTGGGAGCTAGGCATGGTATCTTGTGTGGGAGATAGGCATGGCATCTTGTGTGGGAGCTAGGCATGGTATCCTGTGTGGGAGCTAGGCATGGTATCTTGTGTGGGAGCTAGGCATGGTATCTTGTGTGGGAGCTAGGTATGGTATCTTGTATGGGAGCTAGGCATGATATCTTGTGTGGGAGCTTAGGCATGGTATCTTGTGTGGGAGCTAGGCATGGTATCTTGTGTGGGAGCTAGGCATGGTATCTTGTGTGGGAGCTAGGTATGGTATCTTGTGTGGGAGCTAGGCATATCTTGTGTGGGAGCTATACATGGTATCTTGTGTGGGAGCTAGGCATGGTATCTTGTGTGGGAGCTAGGCATGGCATCTTGTGTGGGAGCTAGGCATGGTATCTTGTGTGGGCGCATGGCATATTGTGTGGGAGCTAGGCATGGTATCTTGTGTGGGCGCATGGCATCTTGTGTGGGAGCTAGGCATGTTATCTTGTGTGGGAGCTAGACATGGCATCTTGTGTGGGAGCTAGGCACTGGTATCTTGTGTGGGAGCTAGACATGGTATCTTGTGTGAGAGCTAGGCATGGCATCTTGTGTGGGAGCTAGGCATGGTATCTTGTGTGGGAGCTAGACATGGCATCTTGTGTGGGAGCTAGGCATGGCATCTTGTGTGAGAGCTAGGCATGGTATCTTGTGTGAGAGCTAGGCATGGTATCTTGTGTGGGAGCCAGACATGGTATCTTGTGTGGGCGCCAGGCATGGTATCTTGTGTGGGAGCTAGGCATGGTATCTTATGTGGGAGCTAGGCATTGTATCTTGTGTGGGCGCCAGGCATGGCATCTTGTGTGAGAGCTGGGCATGGTATCTTGTGTGAGAGCTAGGCATGGTATCTTGTGTGAGAGCCAGACATGGTATCTTGTGTTGGCGCCAGGCATGGTATCTTGTGTGAGAGCTAGGCATGGTATCTTGTGTGAGAGCTAGGCATGGTATCTTGTGTGGGCGCCAGGCATGGTATCTTGTGTGAGAGCTAGGCATGGCATCTTGTGTGGGCGCCAGGCATGGCATGGTATCTTGTGTGGGAGCTAGGTATGGCATCTTGTGTGAGAGCTAGGCATGGCATCATGTGTGAGAGCTTGGCATGGCATCTTGTGTGGGAGCTAGGCATGGCATCCTGTGTGAGAGCTAGGCATGGTATCTTGTGTGGGAGCTAGGCATGGCATCTTCTGTGAGAGTCAGACATGGTATGGTATCTTGTGTGGGAGCTTGGCATGGTATCTTGTGTGAGAGCTAGACATGGTATCTTGTGTGAGAGCTAGGCATGGTATCTTGTGTGAGAGTCAGACATGGCATCTTGTGTAGGAGCTAGGCATGGTATCTTGTGTGAGAGCTAGGCATGGCATCATGTGTGAGAGCTTGGCATGGCATCTTGTGTGGGAGCTAGGCATGGCATCTTGTGTGAGAGTCAGACATGGTATGGTATCTTGTGTGGGAGCTAGGCATGGTATCTTGTGTGAGAGCTAGGCATGGTATCTTGTGTGAGAGCTAGGCATGGTATCTTGTGTGAGAGTCAGACATGGCATCTTGTGTGGGAGCTAGGCATGGTATCTTGTGTGAGAGCTAGACATGGCATCTTGTGTGAGAGCTAGGCATGGCATCATGTGTGAGAGCTTGGCATGGCATCTTGTGTGGGAGCTAGACATGGTATCATGTGTGAGAGCTAGGCATGGTATCTTGTGTGGGAGCTAGGCATGGCATCTTGTGTGAGAGTCAGACATGGTATGGTATCTTGTGTGGGAGCTAGGTATGATATCTTGTGTGAGAGCTAGGCATGGTATCTTGTGTGAGAGCTAGGCATGGTATCTTGTGTGAGAGTCAGACATGGAATCTTGTGTGGGAGCTAGGCATGGTATCTTGTGTGAGAGCTAGGCATGGTATCTTGTGTAAGAGCTAGGCATGGTATCTTGTGTGAGAGCTAGGCATGGTATCTTGTGTGAGAGCTAGGCATGGTATCTTTTGTGAGAGCTAGGCATGGTATCGTGTGTGAGAGTCAGACATGGCATCTTGTGTGGGCGCCAGGCATGGTATCTTTTGTGAGAGCTAGGCATGGTATCTTGTGTGGGCGCCAGGCATGATATCTTGTGTGGGAGCTAGGCATGGTATCTTTTGTAAGAGTCAGACATGGCATCTTGTGTGGGAGCTTGGCATGGCATCTTGTGTGGGAGCTAGGCATGGTATCTTGTGTGAGAGGCAGACATGGCATCTTGTGTGAGAGCTAGGCATGGCATCATGTGTGAGAGCTTGGCATGGCATCTTGTGTGGGAGCTAGGCATGGCATCATGTGTGAGAGCTAGGCATGGTATCTTGTGTGAGAGCTAGGCATGGTATCTTGTGTGAGAGTCAGACATGGCAGGTTGTGTGGGAGCTAGGCATTGCATCATGTGTGAGAGCTAGGCATAGCATCTTAAGTGAGAGCTAGGCATGGTATCTTGTGTGAGAGTAAGACATGGTATCTTGTGTGAGAGCTAGGCATGGCATCTTGTGTGGGCGCCAGGCATGGCATCTTGTGTGGGAGCTAGGCATGGTATCTTGTGTGGGAGCTAGGCATGGCATCTTGTGTGGGCGCCAGGCATGGTTTCTTGTGTGGGCGCATGGCATCTTGTGTGGGCGCATGGCATGGCATCTTGTGTGAGAGCCAGGCATGGCATCTTGTGTGGGAGCTAGGCATGGTTTCTTGTGTGAGAGCTAGGAATGGCATCTTGTGTGGGATCTAGGCATGGTATCTTGTGTGGGCGCATGGCATGGCATTTTGTGTGGGCGCGGAGCACGGCAGCACAGAGGTACATGAGTTAGGGAATGAGCGGGCGCAAAAGTGGGGGAATGAGTGGGTGCATGATTGTGCATGAGTGGGTGCACGAGTGGGTGCACGAGTGGGTGCAGGAGGGAATGTGTGAGTGGGTACAAGGGTGGGTGCATGAGTGGGTACATGCGTTGGTGCATGAGTGGGTGCGCAAGTTGGTAACTGAGAATCAAATGCCCACCAAACCTCAGGAACTGTTATCAGGGATTTAGCGGGGAAGGTTTGTTGGTAGGCTGGGTGGTAGTTTGGATAATTGTTGGGTGGTATGTTGGGTGGTATGTTGGTTGGCTGGTTGGTTTGAGAATTCTTCGGGAGCTGCATCTGTAACTCTTCAAGTCTATGCATGTTCATACAGGCATTTGGAGCCAGGACAGGGCTGGTCACTTCTATGAGCATGGAGGGATGGACAGGGATGATAACTTGAGTGTGAGCTGATAACTTGGGTGTGAGCTGATAACTTGGGTGTGTGCCTGGAGCCATGGACAGGGCTGATAACTTGGGTGTGAGCCTGGAGCCATGGACAGGCCAGATAACTTGGGTGTGAGCTGATAACTTGGGTGTAAGCTGATAACTTGGGTGTGAACTGATAACTTGGGTGTGAGCCTGAGAGATAGACAGGGCTGATAACTTGGGTGTGAGCCTGGAGAGATAGTCAGGGATGATAACTTGGGTGTGAGCCTGGAGAGATAGACAGGGCTGATAACTTGGGTGTGAGCCTGGACAGATAGACAGGGCTGATAACTTGGGTGTGAGCCTGGAGAGATAGACAGGGATGATAACTTGGGTGTGAGCTGATAACTTGGGAGTGAGTTGATAACTTGGGTGTGAGCTGATAACTTGGGTGTGAGCCTGCAGAGATAGACAGGGCTGATAACTTGGGTGTGAGCTGATAACTTGGGTGTGAGCTGATAACTTGGGTGTGAGCTGATAAATTGGGTGTGAGCTGATAACTTGGGTGTGAGCTTGGAGAGATAGACAGGGCTGATAACTTGGGTGTGAGCCTGGAGAGATAGACAGGGATGATAACTTGGGTGTGAGCTGATAACTTGGGTGTGAGCCTGGAGAGATAGACAGGAATGATAACTTGAGTGTGAGCCTGGAGAGATAGACAGGGCTGATAAATTGGGTGTGAGCCTGGAGAGATAGACAGGGCTGATAATTTGGGTGTGAGCCTGGAGAGATAGACAGGTCTTATAACTTGGGTGTGAGCCTGGAGAGATAGACAGGGCTGATAACTTGGGTGTGAGCCTGGAGAGATAGACAGGGCTGATAACTTGGGTGTGAGCCTGGAGCCATGGACAGGGCTTATAACTTGAGTGTGAGCTAATAACTTGGGTGTGAGCTGATAACTTGTGTGTAAGCTGATAACTTGGGTGTGAGCTGATAACTTGGGTGTGAGCTGATAACTTATGTGTAAGCTGATAACTTGGGTGTGAGCTGATAACTTGGGTGTGAGCTGATAACTTGGGTATGAGCTGATAACTTGGGTGTGAGCCTGGAGAGATAGGCAGGGCTGATAACTTGGGTGTGAGCTGATAACTTGGGTGTGAGCCTGGAGAGATAGACAGGGCTGATAACTCGGGTGTGAGCCTGGAGAGATAGACAGGGCTGATAATTTGGGTGTGAGCCTGGAGAGATAGACAGGGCTGATAACTTGGGTGTGAGCCTGGAGCCATGGACAGGGCTGATAACTTGGGTGTAAGCTGATAACTTGGGTGTGAGCCTGGAGAGATAGACAGGGCTGATAACTTGGGTGTGAGCTGATAACTTGGGTGTGAGCCTGAAGAGATAGACGGGGCTGATAACTCAGGTGTGAGCCTGGAGAGATAGACAGGGCTGATAACTTGGGTGTGAGCCTGGAGCCATGGACAGGGCTGATAACTTGGGTGTAAGCTGATAACTTGGGTGTGAGCTGATAACGGGTGTGAGCTGATAACTTGGGTGTGAGCTGATAACTTTGGTGTGAGCTGGTAACTTGGGTGTGAGCTGATAACTTGGGTGTGAGCTGATAACTTTGGTGTGAGCCTGGAGAGATATACAGGGCTGATAACTTGAGCGTGAGCTGATAACTTGGGTGTGAGTTGATAACTTGGGTGTGAGCTGATAACTTGGGTGTGAGCCTGGAGAGATAGACAGGGCTTATAACTTGGGCGTGAGCTGATAACTTGGGTGTGAGCCTGGAGACATAGACAGGGCTGATAACTTGTGTGTGAGTCTGGAGAGATAGACAGGGCTGATAACTTGGGTGTGAGCCTGGAGAGATAGACAGGGCTGATAACTTGGGTGTGAGCCTGGAGAGATAGACAGGAATGATAACTTGGGTGTGAGCGTGGAGAGATAGACAGGGCTGATAACTTGGGCGTGAGCTGATAACTTGGGTGTGAGCCTAGAGCCATGGACAGGGCTGATAACTTGGGTGTGAGCCTGGAGAGATAGACAGGGATGATAACTTGGGTGTGAGCCTGGAGAGATAGACAGGGCTGATAACTTGGGTGTGAGCCTGGAGAGATAGACAGGGCTGATAACTTGGGTGTGAGCCAGGAGCCATGGACAGGGCTGATAATTTGGGTGTGAGCCTTTAGAGATAGACATGGCTGATACCTTGGGTGTGAGCCTGGAGAGATAGACAGGGCTGATAACTTGGGTGTGAGCTGATAACTTGGGTGTGAGCTGATAACTTGGGTGTGAGCTGATAACTTGGGTGTGAGCCTGGAGAGATAGACAGGGCTGATAATGTGGGTGTGAGCCTGGAGAGATAGACAGGGCTGATAACTTGGGTGTGAGCCAGGAGCCATGGACAGGGCTGATAATTTGGGTGTGAGCCTGGAGAGATAGACAGGGCTGATAACTTGGGTGTGAGCTGATAACTTGGGTGTGAGCTGATAACCTGGGTGTGAGCTGATAACTTGGGAGTGAGCCTGGAGAGATAGACAGGGCTGATAACTTGGGTGTGAGTCTGGAGAGATAGACAGGGCTGATAACTTGGGTGTGAGCCTGGAGAGATAGACAGGGATGATAACTTGGGTGTGAGCCTGGAGAGATAGACAGAGCTTATAACTTGGGTGTGAGCCTGGACAGATAGACAGGGCTGATAACTTGGGTGTGAGCCTGGAGAGATAGACAGGGATGATAACTTGGGTGTGAGCTGATAACTTGGGAGTGAGTTGATAACTTGGGTGTGAGCTGATAACTTGGGTGTGAGCCTGCAGAGATAGACAGGGCTGATAACTTGGGTGTGAGCCTGCAGAGATAGACAGGGCTGATAACTTGGGTGTGAGCCTGGAGAGATAGACAGGGATGATAACTTGGGTCTGAGTCTGGAGAGATAGACAGGGCTGATAACTTGGGTGTGAGTCTGGAGAGATAGACAGGGATGATAACTTGGGTGTGAGCCTGGAGAGATAGACAGGGCTTATAACTTGGGTGTGAGCCATGAGCCAAGGACAGGGCTGATAACTTGGGTGTGAGCTGATAACTTGGGTGTGAGCCTGGAGAGATAGACAGGGCTGATAACTTGGGTGTGAGCCTGGAG
>JACEFZ010016116.1:412500-525000 GCA_014155875.1 Cepaea nemoralis
TCATCTTGGAGACGACCATAATCTCTGTTTTCTCATATTTAATTCCAATACGTACAATAACCGCACCTAATGCAGGATGCAGATCCAGTTTATTGACGAACCGTGACCTTCTAGGCATCTGTAGAGAAAGAATCATTTACGCGTTAGCTAAAGCAAGAGAGCAAGGCTACTGACCACAAGCATCTCATACAGCTGTGAGTTACCGTGTACTTGTATGGTATATCTTTCAGCTTATTGTCATGTTGTTTCTGAAGCATGTTGTGTCCGCAGGTATGCCAACCAGGAGTGCCTATACCTCTGCCGTAGATCCCTCACACAGACATACGTCAGTCAACCTGGCCGCCACGTCCAGGCAGTCAGACACCGATCTAGCATGTACGGACACAACCAGCTACGCCCCGTCATCTTCCGACGGCAGAATTTGTGTTTCAATGACCAAGTCATCCAGTGTCGACCCTCGAAAGTGCGACTTGAGGCGGTAGCGTCCGGCTGCGACTGACGAAGGGCCAGTCCTCTAGCAGACAGCAGTAGACAATTCCATTGTAGGGTCCAGATTGTGGACATCTTGACCAGTACACGCCAGACCTGCATTTATTCATGACTTCCCATATTCTCCCGTTGGTATAAATGTCAGATGTCAAGGTCCCTGTACACTCCCAACTAGCACTGGGCGCATGTAGCCACACCCATATTTGTGAGGACCAAACGGCACTGGCTGGCTGATGTGGGCGGTGTCGCCTGGGCCTCCTATAATCCCCAAGACATTTCCTGGTCCACGTTGTAGGCTGGGTCCACCTGAGAGCAAAGATCAGTTTTTAACATTCGAAACCGGTCAAATGTATCTGCCAGTTATTTTAGACATTCTCTTCAACCCTGGGGTGTAGAGATACCTGCCAATTATCTTTAGACATTCCTCATCTACTCCAGGATGTAGTGTTGCCTTACAGTCTTGTCCAGTACTTCCTCTTCTACCCTAGGATGTGGAGATCACAAACAGGCTGGTTGTTGTGTGAGAGTACTTGTAAACAAACGGGGAGTTGTTATGTGAGAGTACTTGTAAACAAATTAGCGAGTTGTTATGTGAGAGTACTGGTGAACAAATGAGCGAGTTGTTGTGTGAGAGTACTTATGAACAAATGAGCAAGTTGCTGAGAGAGTACTTGTAAACAAACGGGGAGTTGTTATGTGAGAGTACTTGTAAACAAATGAGCGAGTTGTTATGTGATATGTCTTGTAAACAAATGAGCGAGTTGTTGTGTGAGAGTACTTATAAACAAATAAGCGAGATGCTGTTGAGTACTTGTAAACACACGGGGAGAGTTGTTGTGAGAGAGTACTTGTAAACAAATGAGCGAGTTGTTATGTGAGAGTACTTGTAAACAAGTGAGCGAGTTGTTATGTGAGAGTATGTGTAAACAAATGAGCGAGTTGTTATGTGAGAGTACTTGTAAACAAATGACCGAAGTGTTGTGTGAGAGTACTTATAAACAAACGAACGAGTTGTTGTGTGAGTACTTGTAAATACACGGGGAGAGTTGTTGTGTGAGAGTACTTGTAAGCAAACGGGGAGTTGTTATGTGAGAGTACTTGTAAACAAATGAGCGAGTTGTTGTGTGAGAGTACTTGTAAACAACGGGCGAATTTGTTGTGTGAGAATACTTGTAAACAAATGAGCGAGTTATTGTGTGAGAGTACGTGTAAACAAATGGGCGAGTTGTTGTGTGAGAGTCCTTGTAAACAAACGGGCGAGTGTTGTGTGAGAGTACCTGTAAAATAGCGGCGAGTTGCTGTGTGACGGTAAGTGTAAACAAACGCTACCGGATCTGGCTGGCTATAACCCATATGGTAACAGACGAGAGATACGACCGCTGTCTTTCGCGATGGTAAAACATGTGCTCTACCGCTTGTCCTCTGAGGCATCCATACTGTTATAACCTCGGAATTAATCACAGAGATAACAAAACAGGTTATAAAGACCAGAGAATCGACTGGTTTTATCTCAGATGACTTGGTCTCTTTGCGCAGAGCGGCCTGCCGAGAACGTTGCTCAAAGCACAAACTCCGTAGCTCCAGCAACGACTCCCAGGAGTGTCAGACACAATTGCACTCGTGAACCGACAGACGTAGGTTGGAGTCGAATCCACATCCTTCGGAACGCAAGGCAGGCGAGGCGACCACATGGCCGCGGAGTCTGGCAATCACAGTGTTAAGTGAGCTGAGAAAGCTGGTCTGGCTGGACTAGGGTCACTGCTCATTCTTCGGCCTACACATCTGACGTCACATTTTCAGTCCAGATGCAAGAGTTGGTGGACAACGTTCAGACATGCGGCGAATCAAATAGAGCGGCCACGTGACCAGACTTGCCACTTTTACATAAAGCATCATCATCATGTGACACGTGGTGTTCACGACGGCCCGCGGAGAGATTCTGGATCCCAGTCTGGCTCATGCTCGTGTGACCCCAAGATGTCTTCAACACACTATGTCCATCCTAGGGCTGATCCACCCCGGCCACAGACAGCGTCACGTGATCCATGTCTTTTGCCGGACGTCGCCATCAACACCAGGTTGATTTTCTCGGCAAGTTTATGGTCAGCAGTTTGCCATTGCGTTCTGAACTAGAATTCAGTGTTGAAGCTCAACTTGATGTCGGATTAAGCCTTTAACCACCTACCTTGCCATCAGCGCACCAGAAGTGTAAGAGCAAGCGGCCGTATCCTTTCAGCTACGCCGACTTCTATCAGCTGGGGGTTAGAGTTAGAAAAGAAGAGAAGTCCACCAACACAGAGCTAGTGTCGCTACTCACCGAGGCAAATGCTGCGGAGGGGATCTGAGCAATTATGGATCAATAGTTCGGTAACTAATTATCATGCCTTGTCATGCATCAATACTCCACCAAGTTTTGCCGAGCCAGCCAATCTGTCTGCCTGTTCATTCCCCAACACACCAGCATGCCCCTAGATTGATGACGTCAATACACTGTCCTCCTATTTTCAAAATTTACGAAATTCTGTATTTATCCAGCTCAGGGAAGTATCGCATATGTTGTATCCCTAGAGTGGACAATGTGGTGCCCTTAGAGTGGACAGTGAGGTTTCCCTTTAGTGGACAGTGGTGCCCCTAGAGTGGACAGTGTGGTGCCCTAGAGTCGACAGTGTGGTGCCCCTAGAGTCGACAGTGTGGTGCCCATAGAGTCGACAGTGTGGTGCCCCTAGAGTGGACAGTGTGGTGCCTCTAGAGTCGACAGTGTGGTGCCCCTAGAGTCGACAGTGTGGTGCCCCTACAGTGGACAGTGTGGTGCCCCTAGAGTCGACAGTGTGGTGCCCTAGAGGCGACAGTGTGGTGCCCCTAGAGTCGACATCGACCGCACTCCTGATGGTTATCATGTTAAATGTTATTATCGATGAATACCGAAGGTTGAGACACGATTTATGCACACATTGTATGCTTGTATTGTATGTGTGTTTGCTTGTATATTACATTGTATGTGTTTATGCTTGTTTTGTATGTGTGTATGCTTGTATATTACATTGCATTTGTGTATACTTGTATATTACATTGTATGTGCATGGGCAAAATTTACCAAACGTTGTGTTGTCAATGTCTTAATTGTCTATAATAGAAATAGCAATGCCAAGTGTTTGCATTGCACACATACATCTTTTGTGTTCTCATCTTTTATTGTGTCAGTCCGGATGTTTGTATGTCTATCAGTCGGTCTGATTATGTATGTTTCGCACGCACTAACGGCCCGCCTATGTCAGCCGAGCTGTCTGTCTTTCAATACATAGAAATGTCTGTGTTAATTTATTTCATGTGTGGGTCTTTAACCAGGACAACAAACGTCCGTCGCGCGAAAGGCGTAAGTATCGCAGCTCTGCTGTAAACGGTCACGGCGACATTGTGTCCAGAACAAACATAACTGTATCAGACAAATGAAATAGAAGTATGCCTGTGTCTGTTTGCGTACTTGCCCGAATCTTGGACACCTCATCTCATAACGCGAGGTATAGTTTAGTGGGGGCCGAATCAGTGGCGTCACTGGGGTTGGTGTCACCCAGTGCGGTAAACTCTTGGTGTCACCCCTCTAGACATTCACCATGGTCTTCTTCCGAGTGTTCCTGTACCATATATAATCGCATATAGTAATGTTTGTAAAATAAGTCAAAAAGTTAATAAGTACATAAGAAAGAAAACAAATTGAACAATATAACTTCAATACTTCGGGTAAAACATAAATAAAGAACTTCGACAAACTCGGACAAAGTTAAATTTTTGTTATTTAACATTAAAATTTCTGTTATTTAAGATTAAAAGTTTCCCATCCTGGTCTTCAAAGCTGCAAACCTGTCAATCACATCATCAAAATCAATATCTTTCACCATATCACTTTCAATTGATAATATAGCCAGATCAGAAAGTCTTGACTGTCCCATGGTTGATCGCAAATAGTTCTTTATAAGTTTCAGTTTAGAAAAGCTCCTCTCACATGAAGCCACAGACACACAGATCGTAAGAAATAGTTGTAGGCTTAGTGAAAGTATTGGGAGAGATTCAAGGAAATCCTAGTCAACTATGAATTTTAAAATATCAAATATTGACCAGTCTTTGGCTTTGTGGATATCAATATCTGCTGCCTTCAGGTGTCTTCTCAGCCTTGGTATTTCTTTTAAAAGCTCTACTTCGGATAGCTCATCATAGAAAGTGGTCAATTTTGGAACTGACACCAGCAACTCTTCTTCAGTTGCTGATAGAAGACTCTTGGCTTGAACAGCCTCAAACATATTTGCTACTTCCTTGATCGCTGTTGATCTGGTCTGGAGTTCAGAATGAAAACGATCAATACCCTCCAGCATCGCCCTATTGTTTTCTTCTTGCATAGTGAGTCCAGCATCTGAAGCATCTCTGAGTTGTTCCCCTGCCATTCTCTTCTTGAACCTTAATCTTCTCTCTACTGTTATTCCAAATTGGTCTGCTTTTAAAAGTGCCTGTTCAATTGCTTTCTCCACTAAGTGACTGCGCTTCTCCTGCAGACAAAGTCTTAATGCCTCTAACTTGGTCACTACTTTGTCAAGAGTTAAGCCTTTAGTCTGCAGATACTGCTGTGTCAAATTAACTTCCTCAAGTACAGCAGCCCAAAAGTAAAGGTAGCACAGAAACGTGAAATCACAGACAGCAGGTAAAAGACCTTGTGCTGCACCTCTTGTTTCCACATTTTCACGAGGATCACATAGAGCTTCAATCGCCGCCACACATTCATCAAACTTATCTTTCACCGGTTTAACAGCAGCATGATGTGCACTCCAGCGTGTTGTTGATAGCCTTTTAATCGACATTGCAGTGTGTTCAATTAAAACATCCCATCGATGGGTGGAAGCAGCAAAGAAGGAATACATTCTCTCAAGAGTTCCAAAAAATGTTACACATAAAGCATTTTCAGCAAAAGAGTGTTGACCACACAAGTTAAGCGAATGGTCCACGCATCCGTTAAAAATAGCTTTCTTATTCTTTCTTTTCAGAATGGCTTGAACACCTCCATGAATTCCAGACATTGTGGCAGCATTATCATAACCTTGAGCTCTGCACATCATTATGTCAAGTCCATCACTTTCTAGATTTTTTAAAATGTCTGAACTGAGGTCATCAGCTTTTTTCCCCTTTAAAGGGAAAAATCCTAGAAACACTTCTCTCACTTCAACTTCCCCATTGTGGATTTTCACATATCTGATCACCTCAGACATCTGGTCAGTGTGTGATATGTCAGGTGTGCTGTCGAACATAATTCCAAAATACCTTGCAGCCTTTATATCATTTACAAGAATTTCCTTCACATGATTTGCCAGAACAGTTATAAATTCATTCTGAGTTTCTGGTGAAAGATAAGATACGGATGCTTTTACTGTTACAGATGTAGTTCGCTTTAATCTCATTAGGTGCTCTTTCAACACAGGGTCATATTTAGAAAGCATCTCAACCATCTCAAGAAAGTTTCCTTTATTCAACGAAGATGCATCTTCCTTATGGCCACCAAATGCCAGATTTTGCTTAGCAAGAAACAATGTGATATCAAGCAACCTGTGCAAGATATCCCTCCATTTTTTTTTATCCCTATCCATTACAGCAACACTGTCGGCATCAATTGTTTTGTGCAGCTTAAGGCCTGCTGCCAATGTTTTCCATTTTTCAAGGCAACCTAGATGGTCATCCGATATCTCATGATTATGTAATTTTGGGCTCAGCTTCCACCACTGCTGAAACCCAGTGACAAATTTTGATGTTTGTTCTGTTACATTAACAGCAAAGAGTCTGCAGCAAAAGCAGTATAATTTCTCACTGACGAGCGAGTAAACCATCCATGACCGCAGTATTTTCTCACCATTTGGCATCGTCTTGTAGAACCATTCTTTTGACAGCTGGCGCACATCTCCTTTAGTCTTTGCACCTTGCCTTGTCACAGTACTGAAAGGCCCATCCTTGTTCTGAAAAGAACAACTTCCTCTTTTGATAATTTCAACTCGAAAATGATCTGGAACTGGTGCATTCCAGAAAGAAGCATCAGATAAAATATTCCAATTTTTCTCATCCACTTGACTCATCACATTTACAGTATCATGACGAGAATCATTTTCAGCATGCATTTCTGTTTCAACTTCATCCACTGCTATTTCATTATGTATTTCTGCATCAATCTCGTGATTCTCTTCCATTTCTGGCTCTAGTTGCTCTTTTGAAGAATGCATGCTGTCAGCATGGGAGGAATCCTTATCAATTGTAGATTGAGGAAGAACGTCTTTTGATGAACCTTGTCCATCACTTGGTCTCTTGACATATTGAAGCATGAATCCAGGTAGTGATTTTAGTGATTCACATCTTTTCTTCTTTGCTTTTCGCTGCTCGCATCCACTAGGCCTCTTTGATTTGTGCACTCCATGTGGCATGATGGAATATTCTAAAATAATAAATCTATAATAAATTAGGGACTTAAAAATATACAACTAAACAAAAAGATATAATATAAATATATAAAATCTGTATAAATAATTATAATCCAAACATTTATGATTTATTCATAATTTAATAAATATAGTTATTTAGGTTAAATTGCGTTGTTTACCGTAGAATTAAAATGTAATTAAAAAATGATTATGTACACTAAAAAGAACCGTCTAAAAAAGAAAACTTGTCATACAAAATATTAAATTTTTTAAAATATTGTCCATGGAAGTTACAACTTTTTTATTTCATTGTAACAAGTTTGAGTGGATTGTAACTTTTTTACTGGCTAATGGAGTATTGAACATACCAACCTGCATACGATGCGGATGGCAAATGCTGCAAGGCACAATTAATGGATTCATATACAAATGTAACCGGCGGTCAACAATATTCGTTGCAACACTTCTTCTTAACTTTTATCAGGAAGTTTTGTCGCCAATGCACGACTGTCATTTCATGACATATATTTTATTATTTTATATTGCGAATTGCTGGCGAATGTCAGTAACCGCATCAATTATTGGGGGGATCTGCGTGTGGCAGTCTCAACAGTGACTCGTTGGTTCGAAAAATTACACAACCGTTATTTATTTTTCTATTTCCATCTTTTTAATTAAAAAATTAAATTAAAAAATTAAAATATATATTTTTCAGACAGATAGAAAAGCGTGTGTATGCCGTAATTATTAATTTATTGTAGTAGTAAACTACTAGTATACTATAGTATAGTAATACTAACTTTTTTAAGTGGAAACCTGTCGATGTTTTTCTCCTTTAAAATTTATGCCTTGTCCTAATTAATTTACTTTAAAATATTTATATTTAAGTGATATTGATAACATTATAAAATTTCGAAAAAATAATTATTTACATAAAAAACGAACCTGTAAACAACGTCTGTCATTTTCTGAAACCACGTGACTCCACACGTCATTAATTGGCGCGTTTGCAAATGACCCACGATTCTACTCCGACTCCGAGGCTCCGAGCAGCTCTGAGCTCTGAGTCTTATTCATTTAAGCACCAGACGCTCTGCATGGTGGCACCCTGTGCCTGCTCATGTATTTAACAATGAACGGTTATGAAACCCGACTAGACAGAGCTATGTCTGCTTTGTCAAATTTGCAATTTTTTAATTTTGGTGTCACCCCTTGATGGTGTCACCCGGTGCGGCCCGCACCCCCCGCACCCCCATAGTGACGCCCCTGGGCCGAATACTTCACAGCTCTATGGCAGTACGGGCCTTGGGACCCTGACACGTCAGAGCTCAGCACGGCCTAATGGATAAAAGCGCTCGCTCTTAAACTTCCGGTGTGCTTATGCCAAGATTGCGGGTTCAAACTCTACGCCGGTCAGTTGGACTAACAGGTGGACGTTTCGTCCTTGACTTCGGGACATCAATTACAAGTACCTCCAAAGTCGGAGTGACGAGGGACACTGGTAATAGGGAAAACTAATCTACACTCAAACATTAATCCAGTGCACAATAAGTAGTGGCACGTGTATGAGGTTTGCTTGAGTTATCCTTCTGCGGAGTTATTTTTTTCCAGACGTAATTGCGCTGTGCTTGTTTAATTGCGCTCTTAGGCCGACACATCCGATTTCTACGGCCATGTTTTGACCGGGTTAATCTTCCCAGGAGGCTTGAGTTCAAAGTGGGTGAACGCAAAAAAATAACCTGAAACGTCTAACGTGCTCTGTAATATTTACTTCTTCTGTTCTGTCCTCCAGTCACTCGATTACTGTCCACCCGTTGTCCTGACCTCACACTCCACTGACTGTCCACCCGTTGTCCTGACCTCACACTTCACTGACTGTCCACCCATTGTCCTGACCTCACACTTCACTGACTGTCCACCCGTTGTTCTGACTTCACATTTCACTGACTGTCCACCCATTGTCCTGACCTCACACTTCACTGACTGTCCACCCATTGTCCTGATCTCACACTTCACTGTCTGTCCCCCCATTGTCCTGACTTCACACTTCACTGACTGTCCACCTGTTGTTCTGACTTCACATTTCACTGACTGTCCACCCGTTGTCCTGATCTCACACTTCACTGACTTTCCACTCGTTGTCCTGACTTCACACTTCACTGACTGTCCACCCGTTGTCCTGATCTCACACTTCACTGACTTTCCACCCGTTGTCCTGACTTCACACTTCACTGTCTGTCCACCCATTGTCCTGACTTCACACTTCACTGACTGTCCACCTGTTGTCCTGACTTCAAACTTCACTGACTGTCCACCCGTTGTCCTGATCTCACACTTCACTGACTGTCCACCTATTGTCCTGACTTCACACTTCACTGTCTGTCCACCCATTGTCCTGACTTCACACTTCACTGTCCTTCCACCCATTGTCCAGACCTCACATTTCACCGACTGTCCACCCATTGTCCTGACTTCACACTTCACTGTCCTTCCACACATTGTCCGATCTCACACTTCACCGACTGTCCATCTGTTGTCCTGACCTGACCATTCACTACGGTGAAAGCATGATCCACTTTATGTCCATTCACTACGATGAAACACATTGTGCACTAACTGTCCACTCATCGATCTGAACTCATGCTCAATACTGCTCGCTCGCTCACTCACACACACACACACACACGCACGCACGCATGCACGCACGCACGCACACACACACACACACACACACACACACACACACACACACACACAGATATTTTCTCTCACGGGCTAGCGTACAGTTTCACTCGCCTCCAAGCCACTGTCTGTCGGCTGCAGAACTGCCAGGCATGCCAAACGCCGCGGTAAAGACATCTCATTTATCAAGACCGCTTCCCGCCAAGGATTCGGCTGGCTCAGCCAAACACCGCTTGTTTTGCTTCAAACGTCTTTGTTTGCTTAAATCCAGTCTTGCCCTGGTGTGGCCAAGTGTGCCAGCCACATTCCCTGCTGCCGGCTGCTGTAGATGGGCTGCTTGAGTTCTGTTTCATGTTTATCTAAACATTAGAATTTCAACGAGGAATTAAAGAATCCAGTTCCACGAGACAGAGGATAAAGACATCACCAGGTGGTGCATAATCAACTGAGTGACTTTGAATGCCAAAATTAGTTGTCTGTTCTTCACAGGACGTGGCAATCAACCCCACCATTTATTGCTTGTTTAATTTTTCTAGACAACTTTTATGTTCAGAAGAACGTAAAATTGCGATGTTAATCATGAACATTTCATGAAAACATGCATGGGGCTATTTTATTCGATAGCTCAACATCCCAGTCATTCAGTATCAGCAGTGTAGTAAAGCAGGGCTGCGTGCTTGTTCCTACACTTTTGGGTATTTTCTTCACCTTTCTCTTAAGGCAGGTATTTGGGACCGCCACTGAAGGTATATACCTCCATACAAGATCTGATGGCAAACTTTTTAACCCATAATGACTCGAGGCAAAGACCAAAATAAAATCAAGATGCATAAGAGAACTACGTTTTGCAGACAATGCAGCACTGACTGCTCGTGCAGCAGAAGATCTGTAACGGCTTAAAGATCTGCAACAGAGGTAAAAACAGGAGCAAGAACTACTTACTTCTGCTACGGTGATGTGATTAGAAAAGCGCAACCCACCCTGACTGCGTAGGGTGGAAGAAGAGAGTCTAACTGAGAGAGTCTGGGAAAACAGATTAACAGAGCATACAAAAGTTCAAGTACTCACGAGAGGAAAGAAAGCTGAATTCCTTCCATATGAGATGCCTGAGGTATATGCTGGGCGTATCGTGGGAAGACCACATAACAAACAAAAACGTGCTTGAAAGAGCGGATATCAACACAGTGCACTCCCTCCTCAAGCAGAGACGCCTCCGGAGGCTGGGCCACGTATCTCGAATGGAGGATGAACGTATTCCCAAAGATCTCCTATACGGAGAACTAGCCACAGGAAAGAGGCCAACCGGAAGACGCCAAAAGCGATATAGGAATGTGTGTAAACAAGATATTAAAACCCTTGGCATAGATCCAGACACGTGGGAAAGAGTTGCAACAGACAGATGTTCCTGGAGAAGAGATGTACGAAACGGACTGGTGCTCTTTAAGCGCGATCTGGTCCAACAAACTGAGGATAGGAGGCAGAGGCATAGAATGCAGTCACTTGCTGTGGGACCTGCCTCGTCTTATAGAAGGATGTGTGGGTGTTTGAGTATTATGGGATTGGTGGCGGAATGTGTGTGTGGGTGGGGTGATGTGTGTAGGTGGGGGATTGTGTGGATAGGGGATGTGTGGGTGGAGGATGGGTTGGTGGGGCATGTATGTGTGTCTGGGGGTGTGTGTGTGTGGGTAGGTGGGGGAATTGTGGTTGGGTGGGGGATGTGTCTCATAACATGGTAATATGCATTGTTTATGTTTACAACACTCATTTGACAATGGGGAGGCTCCATGGCGAAGTGGTGAAGCCGTTTGACTCTGGCTCCAAAGGTTGTGGGTTCAATTCCGGGCCGCGACCTTCGGTTCACGAGTTAAATTTTTCGGAGACTCCTGTGGGTTGTCCTAGAGCTACGGAGTTCGTGCTTTGTGCGACGCTTTTCGCGCTGCGGAAAGAGACCGAGTCATATAGGATTGGTGTAATGAAGTCGACCCTGTCGACTTTTAAGCGACTATTTTTTTTTTATTTGACAATGTTTTCTTCCTATGTGAATGTATCATGCACTATTGATGAACGAAAGATGAGTGATTGGAAGGGCCGAATGTAAAACGGGTCTGCGTGCCCAATTTGTTACCCTTTGAAAATAAAGTTTGTTCGTTCGTTGTTCGTTCGTTCGATGCGGAAACTGTGACAGAAATTGTCACTCTCGTATTGGACTATACAGTCACCAGCGGCGCTGTCAGGTGCCTCCCCAGCGACACAACTCTATATTCCTACAGGACTGAAAGAGGCCTGCTATACTGCTGCTGCCACTACTGCTGCTGCTGCTGATGATGATGCTGCACGAACAGCTAATATCAAGGCTGGAGTTGATTGTCACGTCGTGTAAAAGAACACACAATACTTTGCAGTTTGCCAATGCTTTATGAAAATCGCAATATTGTAGTAGTCCGTGTTATGTCCTGTATGATGGTCAATTCCTGGCGGTCGGTCTTCTGTCCAGTGTCATAACCTGGCTGCACTCCACCTGGCCTCGAGGTGGATGTGAAGTTGAGGAACTAGTGTCGTCCACCTCGTGAGTTTCTGAGCGAGGAGAAGGGGAGGAGAGCCGTGCGTTTGCTTGATCAATATCTATGTCTTTGTCAACAGCAGGATGCAGTTTTCCAGGCTCTATGAGCTGACGTTACTGAATAGATGAATAGACAGACAGAGCAACCGACCCACAGAGAGAGAGAGAGAGAGAGAGAGAGAGAGAGAGAGAGAGAGAGAGAGAGAGAGAGAGGCAGAGGCAGAGAGACAGAAAGAGGGTCATGTAGACAGACAGGCAGACAGATGGACGGACAGACAGACAGACAGGTGGGTAGATAGGTAGATAGATAGATAGATAGATAGATAGATAGATAGATAGATAGATAGATAGATAGATAGATAGATAGATAGATAAATGGATGGAGGGATTGATCTATAGATGGATGGCTGGATAGATGGATGGGTGGATGGATATAAAGACAGACAGACAGACAGAAAGCAAGATAGGAGTAAGTGTGTCCACTGTGAAAGATCAACACGCTCCAAAAAATCAATTAACAAGACAATCCTCAGCGTTTAGAAAACAAACACAGCTCTTCTAGTTTTCTCATAAACACTAATGGACAAGACTATCACACTGGACCATCACCGCTGAGCTAACACACTCCAACAAATGAGACAACAGTAGAGGAGACAGCAGATACAAGAATGGTAAATTAGTGTATTCTGTCCCCCCCCCCCCCCCCCCCCCCTCTCCCCCAGCCAGCACTGTTGGTACTATGCCACGCTGGGAGATTGATCCCTGTTTGGGTGGGCCGTGTTTGCTGCAAATATTTGTCCTTTACTTTCTCATTGCCAGCTCCCAGGTCGCGACCTGTTCTTAAATGTTGTGGGGGATTCTAGAAAAGATGACCTATGTGTTGGCTGGTTGTGTGGAAAGTTTGTTCCCACACAATTTAAGACCGTTTTACGACCTTCCGCCTGTTATATATTGTGTCAACGTGGAATTGATGTCGGACGGTTTAATCAGTCAGTGTTGTACTTGGAGGCCAGGCCACACTTTGCTGCCAGTACAACTGTCAGTGGGACACAGACGTACAACTGTCAGTGGGACACAGACGTGGGTGAGAATAACAGCTCTGACCCATTTCATGAACTGCAAGGACATAGAGAATCGTCGTGTAGAACGGACAATTGTATACACGAATTATTAAAAACTCAACAGAACATTGGGCTGGAAGGATTCTCCTGAATCCAGAAAATGCAGCAAAGAAGACAGACTTCAGAGATGCGGCTTCAGAGCAGAGAGAGAGAGGCATTGACAACTGCGACAGGAATTATGTTGACAGAGAAAAACAAAGAGACTCAAACAGCTCACTTCACTGAGACGATTACAATTTGTTCTATGTGAATGTAATATGTACAATAGAAGATTTATGTAGGAAGGATGTGTGGTTGAAGGGCCGAATGTAAGACGAGCCTGCGGGTACAATTTGTGAGACTTTGAAAATAAAGTTCATTCGTTCGTTGGATGCAAGGTTAATTGTTTCGATACTGAAGAGCGCAAACAGTGCAGAACTAGCAGACTTAGGGGAAGAACCCCATGGACTGTGGTAGAAATCCAACAAGGTTGTGATACAATGGATTCCTTCACATTGCAGCATACGTGGACATGAAGAAGCCGGCAGATTGGCAAAGGAAGATGGCGACTACCTCAGTCTGATATAATCATAACCTTTAATGAGGCCAGGAGATTTATAAGAAGCAGTTAATGAAATCAAGTGAAATCAGAACTCAACCGACAAGAACAAGTGAGGAATTGCAGACTCCACACAGGAAACAGCAGACCCAGGCAGCACAGATGTGATGACCTGAAGATACTCGTGGAAGAGAAAGACACAAGATACTAATTAATGTCACTGTGGAACTGGTAACATTTTTATTTTGCACACGCTGGTTTTGAACTCAAGCGTAGTCCATACACGTAGTAAGGAAGGATGGAAACGATTCGGTTTGTGCCATATTTTGTGGTATGAAATGTGTCATGAAAGGTGGTATGCCGCTTGTTATGACAATGCCGCGTGGTATGAAGATTCATACCTCCCGGCCGAATATTCTTCGTGTTTTTCCTAGATCGATATTTTTTTTTTTTTGATTGTCTGTGGGTTAAAAAAAAAAGAATTTAAATGGCCGGTAAATTATGCAAGGTAGTTGGTGATATTAATCATGTGTAACAAAGGAAAAGATCAATTGAACTATGGCGCCAGGTTTGCTAATTGATTCAGAATATGTCAGCCGGTGTAATGCATTAATTAGCTTCCCGTTTGTATAGACGACATAAGAGCTGTCAGGTGGTCGACAAACAAGCGGAGTCGGGTGGTAAAGTGAGTGCAGTGTCGGGCTTCAGGGTAGTGAGCAGGTTCGAATCCTACTGTGTGGTGGGGTAGTGTAGCAGTGGGTGAGTGTGTAACGAAGCTAGGTGGTATAATTGGCGGTTCAAATCACGCCCCTGGTCGCTAACTATACCCAACATAGGCCCCGGAGGTTCGAAGCCAGCGGTATCGCTTTGCATTATCCTCAGAAACCTAAGTTCCACAGCCAGCAGATTCAGCGTGACTGCTCATTGTCTTCACATTCATACAAAACTACAGGTTCTATGTAACAGCGCAACACTCTTTTTCTTGTAGCAATTGCCATCTTTTTACTGGTCAATATGTTTTTTCATCTTCGCCGTGGCGATAAGCTTCCTGTTTGTATAGACGGCACAACAAACTGGGCATCCACCATGATCTTTATCATATAACAGCTGTTGCAACACTCGGCAAAATTAATCAAGGAAATATGGTAATGAAACTGTGCGAAAGATCAACTGAACTAGGTGGGCAGGTTAAGTGAAGATGAGTTCGATAACGGCGGCGGCAGGTTTGCTAATTGATTCAGAAGATGTCAGCCGGTGTAATGCATTAATTAGGTTCCCGTTTGTATAGACGGCATAACAAACCGGGCAACCACCATGATCTTTATCATATAACAGCTGTTGCAACACTCGGCAAAATTAAACAAGGAAATATGGTAATGAAACTGTGCGAAAGATCAACTGAACTAGGTGGGTAGGCTCAGTAAAGATGAGTTCGATAACGGCGGCGGCAGGTTTGCTAATTGATTCAGAAGATGTGACCAGCTGTAGAACCCTTCCTTGTCTTCACATTTGTATGGTAACACCGTCGCATTGGAGATGCGCGTGATAAAGCTGTCAGCCAGGGTAAAGAAGAAAAAAAAATTATCTTCCCGTTTGTATAGACGTACACAAGCTAGTTGGTACCATAGGCTCCCTCATATGGAGGTGATAGGTTCGAAGCTCGATTCTTTTTCGCTGGTAAGTGTATGGGGTGTGTAGATGGGCATAGGGGATGTGGTGGGATATCACCATTGTGTAACTGGGGTGTCTAGTGGGTCCCCTACCATGCGACAGGGTCGATCCTACTGTGTGGTTGGTGTGTGCGTGGTGGTGGTCGAGTGTGTAACGGGGCTAGGTGGTGCCGTAAGCATCGTTTGAGAGTCGATTCACGCTGCTGGTCGATAAGGATGTCCACCCTCGGCGGCTTTTTTTAAGTGTATACTAAGCCGTAAACGTATAACAGTGGTGTCTAGTTGCTGCCATAGCGCTTGACGGGTTCGAGTCCTACGGTGTGGTGGAGTAGTGTAGTAGTAGTCGAGTGTTTAACGGAGCTAAGTGGTATAATTGGCGGTTCGAATCACGCCCCTGGTCGCTAACTATAGCCAACATAGGCCCCCGAGGTTCGAATCCAGCGGTATCGCTTTGCTTTTTTCTAAAAAAACCTAAGTTCCACAGCCAGCAGATTCAGCGGGACTGTTCAATGTCTTCACATTCATACAAAAGTACAGGTTCTATGTAGCGCCGCAACACTCTTTTTCTTGTAGCAATTGCCATCTTTTTGCTGGTTGTTATGTTTTTTATCTTGCAAAATGTTATCTTCGCCATTGCGATTCTTGTGCTAATCTCTTCAAGGCATCTCCCATCAGTTGTTATGAATGTTCCGAGATTCTTGTATCTATCTATTCACTTGTTTCAGAATATTCCCACTTACATGTATATTACATCGTGGTATTTCGTTCTTCATAGTGACAATCATAACCCGTGTCGTTTTATAATTTAATTCTAACCCTAGTTGTTCACCGTGTGCAACAACCGCCTCCACTAAATATTACAGAGCCTGCGCAGTGTCTGTTGATTACATAAATTATATGAAGGCAGTTGACAATTTAAATTAGATGAAGTTATTTTATTACAGAAATTAAATGAAGACATTTGACTAGAAATATTTAATAAAACGACGAAAAAACGGAGATCTACCGGCGTGAGAAAAGCATATAACGATGTTAATGTCAGTTCTTGTGAACATATTTAACAGAAGCATTCTGAATAGTATTTGAATATTTAGCTTTAATGTGAAATCAGTACGGCTGTACCGATCGGAAACACGAAGAACGACTAAAAAAATTACTAATAAACAACAAACATTCATTAACTGGTACCCATGTAGTTCATCCTTGGCGTTCATATTTCATTCGACAATTAGTATAAGACCTAAAGTCACATATGCGGCTTCAAAATATGTTTTCATATCATATGTAAATATGAAGATATATTCAAGGTGATTTCTAAGGACAAAATTCCGCATGTCACACGTTAGAAAAGACAGATGTCGCTTCAAACTTAAACATTAAGAGTGGAAGAAAAGTGTGTTGTAGATACGGTTTTTCATTTGTTTCTAGTGGGACTTGGTAATTTGTTGTTCTATCTGGTCTCGATATGTATATTTTCACCACATCTTCACTGATGTTTTTCATCTTGTCTGCTCATTGCGCCCGCTTCACAGTCATACAAAAGTACAGGTTCTATGAAAGACAGAGACACTTTTGCGGTTATTATTAACCAAAATGACAAATTGAGGTCGGTTAATATGTAAGTATTTGTAAATAAATATACACAGGGCTGGCTGGTATATAATGATAACAAAGGTAGCTAGTTTTAGAAAACGAAATAGACGTGCTACCATAATAATATCCACACAGAATTGGTGTTACAGATTTCGCCTACTCCTCACCAAAATCAGACAGCGAAGAAGGGTAATGGCATTTTTGCAGTTGCGAAGTGCCGTATTAGAAGCCCAAATATTAACCTCAAGGTGCGGGTTAATCCAAATCTAGTGAGTGTCTTCATTCTGATCTAGAGTTGTTTACCGTGCCTCCCACGCAAACAGAGGTGGAATAGTGACTATGTGTAGCTTAACTGTGGTGGCACCATCTGGAGATATTAATCAGATACTTGGTACCCAGTGAAGATGACAGATAACCGATGCAGGATAGGTCGCGTGGCCCTCAACAAAACCAACAATGAAATAATGGTGAAACGAAATGTTGCGTCTCCGCGAAGCATTATTTTAGAAACCAAAGACTGCAATCGATCTGAGAGGGTAACAATAGACAGGTTAATCCTACCAGAAAGAGGTGTCTTATACACTGGGTACCAACGACAGACAGCTGGCCAAAAAGAACAATACGGGTCTAGAGGGTACCATAGATCATATGGAGGTACCAGCTTCGATTCCGACGGGGTTGTGTGGCGGAAATATTGGTTGTGTTAATTAGCTGTGATGGAGTTTACATCTCCGATCAACAGGATTTGAGAGGCCTAAATAGGCAGTAGTTTAAAGAATTCAAGTATATTATTACAAGTTAAATTACATAATAAAATAAATACAGTGATGTGTATAAAATTATAAAAAACAAAAAAGTAAAAAACACCAGTGTTACATTAGCAAATAAGTGAAAAACACAACGGTATGAATACATTGGTGTATTAGTTACATACAAATGGTACATACAACATGCCCTCATGTCAGCGTAACGGTCTAGCTGTTAAATCACATGACCGCTATATGTTCTATATTGCGACCAAATACACCGATCGCCCCTCACGTCAGCGTAACAGACTAACACTTAAACTAAGCGCCCACAAGCTATTCTATATTGTTGCCAACAATTATGTGCATGCCGCCATCCTTTGATGGGAGTCTGATTGAGGAAGCCTGTCAGGAAACAACCATAGATACATAGTAAAAGTGTCGTGAGAATACAAATCCAAGCGTATTGACTCTCGGTGTATCGTTATTCACGTAACGTTTCCTGTTTCCTGCTCCAGTCTATTGTTGTAAAATCTTACCAAAGTGGACACTGTGGACCAAATTTACATGAATGAAGTAGGATAGATGCGGTTGTCATATGTGTCTTATAGGGCTTGGTCATTGGTTTTTTAAAACTTATCGATGGACGAGAAGGACCCTTACACTACAAACAGAATAAACATTTACGCTAATAATACCCATAACAAACACATGACCATCTACACTGGCTGTGACAAGAGTGACAGTCTGCTTAGAGAAAACAGCGAATTTTCAACGAAAACATAGTCTGTGTGTTATCTCCTTGGAAACGTAAATCTGGTTATATTTAAATCACCCTATGCACTCATGTCCCCCATGAAAACTAATGTAATGTCTGAAGAAGTCAAATTTTGAGGCTTCAAAATATGCTTTCGTAGTATATGTATATATGAATATATATACATGTGTTTTCTAACAACAAATTTTAGCCTGTCGCGCTTTACATTAATAAAAATATTGGGTAAATATAGAAATATGTCGACCAAAGTTATAAAAATCTCCGGTAGATTTATGAAAAATAGGAAACTTTGTTAACCAGATGTGAAAAAATATCGACCAAACTTATAAAAATCTCTGCCAAATTTATGAAAAGTAGGAAACTTTGTTAACCCACACGAAGAAAATTATTAACCAAAGGTAGAAAAATATCGACCTAAATAGGAAAATTTGTTAGCCAAATGGGAAAAATATTGGCCAAGTAAACACATATTTCTATATTTACCCAATATTTTTATTACTTTGGTCAGCATGGATGATATATTTATAAGTTTGGTCAGCCTTTTAGTTGATTTGGCTGCACTTATTTTCCTAGTTCGGTCGACATGTTTCTTAGTTTGATCAATATTTTCCCCTTTTGGCTAAAACATTTTCCTGACTTTTATAACTCTGTGTGAGCTATTTTTTACTTGGCCACTATTTTTTCCTACGTTTTATAATTTGTTGAGTTATTTATGTATTTGACCGACCTTTTTCCCATTTCGGCTGACAAATGTTCCTACTTTTTATAAGATTAGATGAAATATTGCTCTCTTTGGTCGATATTTTTTTCTCATTAGGTTAACAAATGTTCCTAATTTTTTTTATAATTTTGTTGTAAATATTTCTTTACAGGGTCAATATTTTTCTCATTAGGTTAACAAATTTTCCTATTTTTTATAAGTTTTGACGAGACATTTATAAGTTTGACCGATATTTTCACATTTGGCTAACATTATTTCCTTTTTTTTATGAAATCGGACGAGGCATTTATAATTTTTACCGATATTTTTCACCTTGGTTGTAGACAATGAGTATTTTCTGCAATCTATAGTAGGTGTGGGTAATACACAAAGTGAGCAAGCAGAATTAACTGGTTGTGTTACTATGGTCGTCAGCGTATTTAAAATGATATTTTTAACTTTCTCGGTACTGTGGTAAAGAGGTAATTGCATAATTACGTTTATATCTGTTGTTCACAATCAGAGGCCGAAAAAAGCATTGTCTTGTCCTGTTGTATTGACTCTAGACGCAAATGCTGTTGGTAACCCAGTGTCAATCTTAGTAACTTGTAGGTGTTGTGTCGTTCATAGAGCCTATACTTGTGTATGGATGTAAAGCGCGACAGGCTGAAATTTGTTGTTAGAAAACACATGTATATATATTCATATATACATATACTACGAAAGCATATTTTGAAGCCTCAAAATTTGACTTCTTCAGACATTACATTAGTTTTCATGGGGGACATGAGTGCATAGGGTGATTTAAATATAACCAGATTTACGTTTCCAAGGAGATAACACACAGACTATGTTTTCGTTGAAAATTCGCTGTTTTCTCTAAGCAGACTGTCACTTTTGTCACAGCCAGTGTAGATGGTCATGTGTTTGTTATGGGTATTATTAACGTAAATGTTTATTCTGTTTGTAGTGTAAGGGTCCTTCTCGTCCATCGATAAGTTTTAAAAAACCAATGACCAAGCCCTATAAGACACATATGACAACCGCATCTATCCTACTTCATTCATGTAAATTTGGTCCACAGTGTCCACTTTGGTAAGATTTTACAACAATAGACTGGAGCAGGAAACAGGAAACGTTACGTGAATAACGATACACCGAGAGTCAATACGCTTGGATTTGTATTCTCACGACACTTTTACTATGTATCTATGGTTGTTTCCTGACAGGCTTCCTCAATCAGACTCCCATCAAAGAATGGCGGCATGCACAAAATTGTTGGCAACAATATAGAATAGCTTGTGGGCGCTTAGTTTAAGTGTTAGTCTGTTACGCTGACGTGAGGGGCGATCGGTGTATTTTGGTCGCAATATAGAACAGATAACGGTCACGCTATTTAACAGTTAGGCCGTTACGCTGACATAATGGCATGTTGTGTGTACCATTCGTATGTAACTAATACACCAATGTATTCATACCGTTGTGTCCCGGGAAGGTTAACCCAGTCAACAAATGCCCGCAGAAGTCGGATGTGTCGGCCTAACAGCGCAAGAACGCAGCTCTGCTGTAAACAGGCACAACGCAGTCACATCCGAAAAAAAAAAAATCAAAAAAATCCGGATGAACGCAGAAGAAGAAGAAGATACCGTTGTGTTTTTCACTTATTTGCTAATGTAACACTGGTGTTTTTTACTTTTTGTTTTTTGTTTTTTATAATTTTATACACATCACTGTATTTATTTTATTATGTAATTTAACTTGTAATAATATACTTGAATTCTTTAAACTACTGCCTATTTAGGCCTCTCAAAACCTGTTGATCGGAGATGTAAACTCCATCACAGCTAATTAACACAACCAATATTTCCGCCACACAACCCCGTCGGAATCGAAGATGTTACCTCCATATGATCTATGGTACCCTCTAGACTCGTATTGTTCTTTTTGGCCAGCTGTCTGTCGTTGGTGCACAGTGTATAAGACACCTCTTTCTGGTAGGATTAGACTGTCTATTATTACCCTCTCACAGCCTGCCTGCTTCAATGGGTGCTTGGGGCTAGGACAAAATCTGAATCGCAGGCTGTAAAACCAATGCACCAGGTACAAACAAAAATAAAAATAGAAACCTCAAGCTACGGCTTGCAACCTGGAACGTGAGAACCATGTGTCCAGGATTTTCCACTGACTTGACCAATATTGACGATGTGAGAAAAACGGCTGTGATTGATGCCGAACTCAATCGTCTTAACATTGATATTGCTGGCCTGCAGGAGACTCGCCTCGCTGAGGAAGGGTCACTCAGGGAAAACAACTACACCTTTTTCTGGAAGGGTAGAGGGCAGGCAGAAAAAAGGCAACACGGTGTGGGCTTTGCAGTGAAGAATTCGCTACTGGGAATGATTGAAATTCCAGCAGGAGGAAATGAAAGACTATTATCCCTGCGCTTGGCAACCTCTTTTGGGTTTGCCACCATTATTACTGCATATGCACCGACACTCGATTCCTCTGATGATGTGAAGGATTTGTTCTATGAGGAGTTAGACTCCGTGATCAAGGCAGTTCCAAAATCTGACTACATTTATATGCTCGGTGATTTCAATGCTCGTGTGGGCAAGGACTCAAGTTCATGGCCAGTGTGCCTTGGAAAATACAACATCGGTCGCATGAATGAAAATGGGCAAAGGCTGCTGGAGCATTGCACCAGTAATGACCTATGTATTACAAACTCTTTTTTTTAAAACAAAAGAGATGCATAAGGTCACATGGAAACATCCAAGATCCGGCCATTGGCACCAGCTGGACTTCATCATCACACGGAGACAACATCTGAACCATATATCATTGACTCGTAGTTACCACAGTGCTGACTGTGATACGGATCATTCTTTGGTTGTTGCAAGGGTTAGACTGAGACCAAAGAGAATCTACACAGCTAAACACAAATCTAGCCACAGGATTAATATTATTAACACTCATGATCCTGAAAAGTGCTTTCAGTTTCAACAGCAACTTGAAGATGCTTTCACTGATACACCAGAAAATTGTACAGTAAATGAAAAGTGGGGTCAAATTAAGGAAACTCTTTATAAAACTGCCGTAGGGGTTTACGGCACTGTGGATCATAAGAGGCAGGACTGGTTTGCGGCCAACAGCGAGACTCTGCAGCCCCTGATTGATAAGAAGAAGAAAGCTCTCTTAAGAAACAAGGAAAGACCAACGCGTAACACTCTGAGTGAGCTAAGGCAAGCTAGGAAGGATGTGCAAAAGGCTGCCAGGCAGTGTGCAAATGATTATTGGATCAAGTTATGTGAGTCCATTCAAATAGCAAATGATAAGGGAGACATAAGAAGCATGTATGAAGGAATAAAGAAAGCTTGTGGTCCAGTGATCAAAAGAAGTGCACCATTGAAAACCTTGACTGGAGAAGTCATCACTGATAAGAAACAGCAGATGGACAGATGGGTAGAGCACTATTTGGAGCTTTACTCAAGTGAGACCAAACTAGCGGATGATGCCCTCAACGCCATAGAGGCTCTACCAACTCTTGACCACCTGGACACACTTCCCACCATAACAGAAGTTAAGTGTGCTATAAATGAACTTGCATCTGGCAAGGCTCCAGGTAAGGATGGGATTCCAATAGAGGTTATCAGGAGTGGACAAGAAACACTCACTCTACAGATCCACCAGCTAATAGAGCTATGCTGGCGTGAAGGACAAGTCCCACAGGATTTCAAAGATTCAAACATCATAACGCTGTACAAGAACAAGGGTGATCGGAGCGACTGTAACAACTATAGGGGTATCTCACTTCTGTGTATTGTTGGAAAAGTATTTGCCAGAATTGTTCTGCGCAGACTTCAAGTCCTAGGAGATCAAGTCTACCCCGAATCACAGTGTGGCTTTCGACAGAACCGGTCTACCACTGATATGATATTCTCATTGCGACAAATGCAAGAAAAATGCCGTGAACAGAATCAACCACTGTTTATTGCCTTCATCGACCTCACAAAGGCATTTGATTTGGTCAGTCGCGAGGGTCTGTTCAAGGCACTAAAGAAGATTGGCTGCCCACCAACTCTTCTGTCCATTGTGGAATCGTTCCACACAGGCATGAAGGGTATAATCAAGTTTGATGGTGCAACTTCTGAAGAATTTGAAATCAAGAGTGGAGTTAAGCAAGGTTGTGTACTAGCTCCCACCCTCTTTGGAATATACTTTTCACTTCTACTGAAATATGCATTTCGTGATCAGGATGGTGGTATATACATTCACTCACGCTCAGATGGCGGCCTCTACAATGCTCAGAGATTGAAGGCTAAGACCAAAATTAGGAGGGTACTGATCAGAGAGTTGCTTTTTGCAGATGATGCTGCAGTTACGACCCACTCTGAGGAAGAATTGCAATGTCTACTATCTGCATTCTCCAATGCTTGTTCTGAATTTGGTTTAACAATTAGTAAAAAAAACACTACCCCACCACACAGTAGGATTCGAACCTGCTCACTACCCTGAAGCCCGACACTGCACTCACTTTACCACCCGACTCCGCTTGTTTGTCGACCACCTGACAGCTCTTATGTCGTCTATACAAACGGGAAGCTAATTAATGCATTACACCGGCTGACATATTCTGAATCAATTAGCAAACCTGGCGCCATAGTTCAATTGATCTTTTCCTTTGTTACACATGATTAATATCACCAACTACCTTGCATAATTTACCGGCCATTTAAATTCTTTTTTTTTTTAACCCACAGACAATTAAAAAAAAAATATCGATCTAGGAAAAACACGAAGAATATTCGGCCGGGAGGTATGAATCTTCATACCACGTGGTATTGTCATAACAAGCGGCATACCACCTTTCATGACACATTTCATACCACAAAATATGGCACAAACCGAATCGTTTCCATCCTTCCTTACTACTCATACATACTACTTTCTAGTAGCACGGGACTGAATTTTGCGAGTGAATTAGTTAGTTAGTCTTTCCTCTTGAGCCTAAGGCGACTCATAGGGCAGAAGTCCTGTCTCTCCATGCCTGGCGGTTCGCTGCTACCTGTTGTAGATCTTGGATATTTTCTTGGCCGTTGAATGAGCCTTCTCTAATGATGGTTCTACGCAGGGTCTCTCTTGGTCTTCCCCGTTTTCTTTTCCCTACCGGTGACCATATGAGGGCTTGGTTGGGGAGTCTTGTCTTGTCCATTCTGAGTACATGGCCGATGTAGTTCCAACGGCGTCTTCTTATGAAATTTGATACTGTATCTTGCTTAGTCTCTTGTCTTATTTGTGAGTTGGTTCTGAAGTCTGTCCAGTGGATGTTTAGAAGTCTTCTAAGACATTTGTTCTCAAAATTGTCTAATTTTTTATCTAAAGCTACCGTTGATTTCCAACTTTCACATCCATATGTTAACACTGGAATCACACAAGAGTTGAAGATTTTAAGTTTTGTGTGTTTGCTGAGTGTCTTTGACTTCCAGATGTTTGACAGTTTTTAGAAGGCACTTGGTGCCAGTGCGATTCTAGATGATATTTCTGGTGTTGAACCCCCTGTAGATGACATTTTGCTTCCTAGGTATGTGAAGCTGTTGACTTTTTCAAGAACGTAGCTGTTCAATTTGGTGTCATCTGAACTGTTGGTAAGATCAATAGTCTTTGTTTTTATGGTGTTAATTTGGAGACCAATTTGCCCTGAAACATTTTGGAGGTGGTTTATTTTCTCTTGGGCATCCGGGTGTGTTGAACTCAAAAGCACTATGTCGTCGGCAAAGTCCAGGTCTTCTAGAATTTTGTCAACCCAATGGATACCCATATTTGTGTTGTTTGTGCATTTGCGCATGACCCAATCGTTAGCTATTCCAAAAAGTATCGGTGATAAGACACAACCCTGTTTCACTCCTAAATCAACAAATTTCAGCGAAGCAACATAACATTTAGAGCCAGAAATCTGGTTCTGAAACAACGGGAAGTTTTACGATGGTGGTTTGTCGGACCGCCGATCAACCGTTCTAAGCCGAGCTAGAAAGAAACACGTCTCGCCATCTTGACCTAAAACCGGAAAAAAAAGTGATGTGAATTAGCTTTCCCTATTACCAGTGTCCCTCGCAATCGGGCTAACCCACTTCGGCTCCACAGGTACTTGTAATTGACGTCACCAAGTCAAGGACAACAGGTCAACATTTTAGTTCCAACTGTCCGATGTATGGGGTTTGAAGCTTTTACCTCGGTATCAGCACACCGGATGGTTAAGAACGCGCGTTCCTATTCATTCCGCCATGGTGACCCCTGAACTGGTACAATGACAACTACATATCGTACTTACTACAGGAGTGTCCAACATATTCATAACACATCGAACTATTCTGGTCTACACCCGCTCCATTTGAGGACAAACGTTAGGGAGAAGTCAACAGGCTTCAGATGGCTACTGCTATATTTGGATTGACTCGTATTGATGTCCGAAAGTGAGCTTAAAGGAGTACTCACTAGTCGGGTAATTCTGAAAACTTTCCACTCTCCCCCATGAGACTAACTTCCTCTGGTATAAACATTTTTTTTTCCGCATATCCTTTACATGACATCGTTGTCAACATAAGCATCTTTAAGCCTATTGTTGATTACTTGGCAAGATTACGCTCAGTAGTTTGCCATTGATTTCTAAGCGACCGGTTCACATACCCGGTAAGTAACCGACTTGGAGAGAACCGCTACCAATTCTCGCGAATGTGACGTTACTCAAGAGAATATACGGGATTACGGAGAAAGTCGTGTAACCCCTACAACTAAAGTAATGTTCCCTATATTTACGTCAGTACAAATGTCCCGGTAGGTATTGAGTAGGTATGTATCCAGGGTGTAGAGTTTCACATGCCCGCTAAACCAACAGCTGTCGTTGTTGACAGAAATGGCGGCCCCAAGTGACGGCAACATTTGTGGGGAATGAGATGTTACCACAACAAATGTTTACCAACACGGATCTCGCTGTTGAAGTTGAGCTCAGTCCTCAGCTGTTTCCCCGAACTCGAAAACTTTGTCGACACTTTCTTCGGAGAAGAATTCCTCTTGGCGGTTGAGACACTTCTGGGCGCATACATCTGCGACATATTACAAGAACTTGGTGGTGTTAATGTACCATCACCCACAAAAGCACAGATCACAGGTGCTGGTGATACACAGACCATCCCAGAGAAATTTATGGCGGGGGTAAACCTGGCCAGGAGTCGGGTGTTTGGTTCGCCCTGTTCCAGAACATTCTCGGCGTTATCTTTCAGGTCTCGTGACTTTCTCCGGCACCAGGCACGCTCGGGGTAATCAAGAGGAGATAAACCGGGTCGACGCACAAAAACTTCATTTATTATCACCCTTGCCTTTACCTTCGCCTCTCATGCCGTGTTTATACTTTATTATTATCATATTTTACTATATGCCCGTCTTCTACATGATACTGTGACAGGGAATTAAATATATGCCTGTCTTCCACATGATACTGTAAGGACAGGGAAATAAATATATGCCTGTCTTCCACATGATACTGTAAGGACAGGGAATTAAATATATGCCCGTCTTCCACATGATACTGGGACAGGGAATTAAATATATGCCTGTCTTCCACATGATACTGTAAGGACAGGGAATTAAATATATGCCTGTCTTCCACATGATACTGTAAGGACAGGGAATTACATATATGCCCGTCTTCTACATGATACTGTGACAGGGAATTAAATATATGCCTGTCTTCCACATGATACTGTAAGGACAGGGAATTAAATATATGCCCGTCTTCTACATGATACTGTGACAGGGAATTAAATATATGCCTGTCTTCCACATGATACTGTAAGGACAGGGAATTAAATATATGCCTGTCTTCCACATGATACTGTAAGGACAGGGAATTACATATATGCCCGTCTTCCACATGATACTGGGACAGGGAATTAGATATATGCCCGTCTTCCACATGATACTGTAAGGACAAGGAATTAAAATATTTACAAACTAAATTTTTGTTTACATGTCATCGGGAGAAAGCACGAACCGATTACAAAAGTACAGTAAAGTAAAGTAGAGTACAGTAAAGTAAAGTACAACACAGTAAAGTACAACGCAGTAAAGTACAACATAGTAAAGTACAACATAGTAAAGTACAACACAGTAAAGTACAACATAGTAAAGTACAACATAGTAAAGTAAAGTACAACACAGTAAAGTACAACACAGTAAAGTACAACATAGTAAAGTACAGCATAGTAAAGTACAACACAGTAAAGTACAACACAGTAAAGTACAACATAGTAAAGTACAACATAGTAAAGTAAAGTACAACATAGTAAAGTAAAGTACAACATAGTAAAGTACAACATAGTAAAGTACAACATAGTAAAGTACAACATAGTAAATTAAAGTGCAACATAGTAAAGTGCATCATAGTAAAGTACAACATAGTAAAGAACAACACAGTAAAGTACGACATAGTAAAGTACAACATAGTAAAGTAAAGTACAACATAGTAAAGTACAACATAGTAAAGTACAACATAGTAAAGTAAAGTACAACATAGTAAAGTACAACATAGTAAAGTAAAGTACAACATAGTAAAGTACAACATAGTAAAGTAAAGTACAACATAGTAAAGTATAACATAGTAAAGTAAAGTACAACATAGTAAAGTATAACATAGTAAAGTAAAGTACAACATAGTAAAGTACAACATAGTAAAGTACAACATAGTAAAGTAAAGTACAACATAGTAAAGTACAACATAGTAAAGTAAAGTACAACATAGTAAAGTACAACATAGTAAAGTAAAGTACAACATAGTAAAGTATAACATAGTAAAGTACAACAAAGTAAAGTACAACACAGTAAAGTACAACATAGTAAAGAACAACATAGTAAAGTAAAGCACAAAACAGTAAAGTACAACATAGTAAAGTACAACACTGTAAAGTACAACACAGTAAAATAAAGTACAACACAGTAAAGTAAAGTACAACACAGTAAAGTAAAATACAACACAGTAAAGTACAACACAGTAAAGTACAACACAGTAAAGTACAACATAGTAAAGTACAACATAGTAAAGTACAACACAGTAAAGTACAACACAGTAAAGTACAACATAGTAAAGTACAACATAGTAAAGTAAAGTACAACATAGTAAAGTAAAGTAAAACATAGTAAAGTACAACATAGTAAAGTACAACATAGTAAAGTACAACATAGTAATGTAAAGTATAACATAGTAAAGTAGAACATAGTAAATTAAAGTGCAACATAGTAAAGTACATCATAGTAAAGTACAACATAGTAAAGAACAACACAGTAAAGTACGACGTAGTAAAGTACAACATAGTAAAGTAAAGTACAACATAGTAAAGTACAACATAGTAAAATAAAGTACAACATAGTAAAGTATAACATAGTAAAGTACAACAAATTAAAGTACAACACAGTAAAGTACAACATAGTAAAGTACAACATAGTAAAGTAAAGTACAACATAGTAAAGTAAAGTACAACATAGTAAAGTACAACATAGTAAAGTACAACATAGTAAAGTACAACATAATAAAGTACAACATAATAAATTAAAGTGCAACATAGTAAAGTACATCATAGTAAAGTACAACATAGTAAAGAACAACACAGTAAAGTACGACATAGTAAAGTACAACATAGTAAAGTAAAGTACAACATAGTAAAGTACAACATAGTAAAGTAAAGTACAACATAGTAAAGTATAACATAGTAAAGTACAACAAAGTAAAGTACAACACAGTAAAGTACAACATAGTAAAGAACAACATAGTAAAGTAAAGCACAAAACAGTAAAGTACAACATAGTAAAGTACAACACTGTAAAGTACAACACAGTAAAGTAAAGTACAACACAGTAAAGTAAAGTACAACACAGTAAAGTAAAATACAACACAGTAAAGTACAACACAGTAAAGTACAACACAGTAAAGTACAACATAGTAAAGTACAACATAGTAAAGTACAACACAGTAAAGTACAACACAGTAAAGTACAACATAGTAAAGTACAACATAGTAAAGTAAAGTACAACATAGTAAAGTAAAGTACAACATAGTAAAGTACAACATGGTAAAGTACAACATAGTAAAGTACAACATAGTAATGTAAAGTATAACATAGTAAAGTACAACATAGTAAATTAAAGTGCAACATAGTAAAGTACATCATAGTAAAGTACAACATAGTAAAGAACAACACAGTAAAGTACGACGTAGTAAAGTACAACATAGTAAAGTAAAGTACAACATAGTAAAGTACAACATAGTAAAATAAAGTACAACATAGTAAAGTATAACATAGTAAAGTACAACAAATTAAAGTACAACACAGTAAAGTACAACATAGTAAAGTACAACATAGTAAAGTAAAGTACAACATAGTAAAGTAAAGTACAACATAGTAAAGTACAACATAGTAAAGTACAACATAGTAAAGTACAACATAATAAATTAAAGTGCAACATAGTAAAGTACATCATAGTAAAGTACAACATAGTAAAGAACAACACAGTAAAGTACGACATAGTAAAGTACAACATAGTAAAGTAAAGTACAACATAGTAAAGTACAACATAGTAAAGTAAAGTACAACATAGTAAAGTATAACATAGTAAAGTACAACAAAGTAAAGTACAACACAGTAAAGTACAACATAGTAAAGTACAACATAGTAAAGTAAAGTACAAAACAGTAAAGTACAACATAGTAAAGTACAACACTGTAAAGTACAACACAGTAAAGTAAAGTACAACACAGTAAAGTAAAGTACAACATAGTAAAGTAAAATACAACACAGTAAAGTACAACACAATAAAGTAAAGTACAACATAGTAAAGTAAAGTACAGCACAGTAAAGTAAAGTACAACATAGTAAAGTACAACATAGTAAAGTACAACAAAGTAAAGTACAACACAGTAAAGTACAACATAGTAAAGTACAACATAGTAAAGTAAAGTACAACACAGTAAAGTACAACATAGTAAAGTACAACACAGTAAAGTACAACATAGTAAAGTACAACAAAGTAAAGTAAAACACAGTAAAGTACAACATAATAAAGTACAACACAGTAAAGTACAACACAGTAAAGTACAACACAGTAAAGTAAAGTACAACACAGTAAAGTAAAACCCAGTAAAGTAAAGTACAACATAGTAAAGTAAAGTACAACACAGTAAAGTAAAGTACAACACAGTAAAGTACAACACAGTAAAGTACAACACAGTAAAGTAAAGTACAACACAGTAACATAACAACACAGTAAAGTACAACACAGTAAAGTAAAGTACAACACAGTAAAGTACAACACAGTAAAGTACAACATAGTAAAGTACAACACAGTAAAGTACAACACAGTAAAGTACAACACAGTAAAGTAAAGTACAACACAGTAAAGTAAAACACAGTAAAGTAAAGCACAACATAGTAAAGTAAAGTACAACACAGTAAAGTACAACACAGTAAAGTAAAGTACAACACTGTAAAGTACAGCACAGTAAAGTACAACACAGTAAAGTAAAGTGCAGCACAGTAAAGTACAACATAGTAAAGTACAACATAGTAAAGTACAACACAGTAAAGTGCAACACAGTAAAGTAAAGTACAACACAGTAAAGTAAAGTACAACACAGTAAAGTACAACACAGTAAAGTAAAGTACAACACAGTAAAGTAAAGTACAACACAGTAAAGTACAACATAGTAAAGTAAAGTACAACACAGTAAAGTAAAGTACAACATAGTAAAGTACAACACAGTAAAGTAAAGTACAACACCGTAAAGTAAAGTACAACACAGTAAAGTACAACACAGTAAAATAAAGTACAACACAGTAAAGTAAAGTACAACACAGTAAAGTACAACACAGTAAAGTAAAGTACAACACAGTAAAGTACAACACATTAAAGTACAACACAGTAAAGTAAAGTACAACACAGTAAAGTACAACACAGTAAAGTACAACACAGTAAAGTAAAGTACAACACAGTAAAGTACAACACAGTAAAGTACAACACAGTAAAGTACAACACAGTAAAGTAAAGTACAACACAGTAAAGTACAACACAGTAAAGTACAACACAGTAAAGTACAACACAGTAAAGTACAACACAGTAAAGTACAACACAGTAAAGTAAAGTACAACACAGTAAAGTACAACACAGTAAAGTACAACACAGTAAAGTACAACACAGTAAAGTAAAGTACAACACAGTAAAGTAAAGTACAACACAGTAAAGTACAACACAGTAAAGTACAACACAGTAAAGTACAACACATTAAAGTACAACACAGTAAAGTAAAGTACAACACAGTAAAGTACAACACAGTAAAGTACAACACAGTAAAGTAAAGTACAACACAGTAAAGTACAACACAGTAAAGTACAACACAGTAAAGTACAACACAGTAAAGTAAAGTACAACACAGTAAAGTACAACACAGTAAAGTACAACACAATAAAGTACAACACAGTAAAGTAAAGTACAACACAGTAAAGTAAAGTACAACACAGTAAAGTAAAGTACAACACAGTAAAGTACAACACAGTAAAGTAAAGTACAACACAGTAAAGTACAACACAGTAAAGTAAAGTACAACACAGTAAAGTACAACACAGTAAAGTAAAGTACAACACAGTAAAGTAAAGTACAACATAGTAAAGTACAACACAGTAAAGTACAACACAGTAAAGTAAAGTACAACACAGTAAAGTACAACACAGTAAAGTAAAGTACAAAACAGTAAAGTACAACACAGTAAAGTACAACACAGTAAAGTGCAACACAGTAAAGTGCAACACAGTAAAGTAAAGTACAACACAGTAAAGTACAACACAGTAAAGTAAAGTACAACACTGTAAAGTACAACACAGTAAAGTACAACATAGTAAAGTAAAGTACAACACAGTAAAGTACAACACAGTAAAGTACAACACAGTAAAGTAAAGTACACCACAGTAAAGTAAAGTACAACACAGTAAAGTACAAAACAGTAAAGTAAAGTACAACACAGTAAAGTAAAGTACAACACAGTAAAGTACAACACAGTAAAGTAAAGTACAACATAGTAAAGTACAACACAGTAAAGTAAAGTACAACACAGTAAAGTAAAGTACAACATAGTAAAGTACAACATAGTAAAGTACAACATAGTAAAGTAAAGTAAACACAGTAAAGTACAACACAGTAAAGTAAAGTACAACATAGTAAAGTACAACATAGTAAAGTAAAGTAAACACAGTAAAGTACAACACAGTAAAGTACAACACAGTAAAGTACAACACAGTACAGTACAACACAGTACAGTACAACACAGTATGTTGGAGGAGTTTTTGAGTAGTAAGGCCCATGATGGACCTTTTGATTGCGTCCTCGGGATGTGTTTTGTGGTTGACATTACATTTCGAGGTTGCTATGGCTGATGCAACGTTCAGAGCCATAAAATCAGGGGTGTCTGTAATAAATGGACATTTGGAGGCGGTTTTAGCTTGCTAGATTACTGTGGGTAGCAGTATAAAGTAACTGGGAGAGATAGATTAAACGTTCGGTGCCATGATGAGCTGGTTAATAAAAGGGACATTGATGATATTTTGTGTGTGTGTGTGTTTGGTGCACAAACTGTAATATACATCAATTAGGTGAATTTCGAGGATACGATAAGAAAACTGGTAGAAGTGTTGCCATAATAAGTTGTATATTTGGTATGTGAGAGATATATATTTGTTTTTTTTTTTAGACTTTACTGCATAAAGTCTAAGGGCGACATGCTGGGGTAAATGTGAGTATGGTTTTGTGAGGAAGAGTTCTTGTTATTTACTCTCTGGTGGCCACCAATTCTTTATTTTCCTGTCGTGTGAATGGCTTCAAGATAGTTGAATTTGGAGAATTTGTAATGCTGAGGTAATGGTTATTGGCGTAGACATGTTGATGAGGATGATAGAGAGTATAAAGTGTTTTGAATTTTTATGATATACAGATGATGACAATATGACAATATGACAACATGATGACAATAGAGGTAAAATTAGAATTTAATGAGGGTTTTAAGCGGATTGCTTGTGGAAGAGAAGAAGAAGTAATTGTACGTACATAGGAGGGAGTTTTATAATGGCTGAGAAATTCAGTTAACAAAGAAGAAGTAATTGTGTGTACATAGGAGGGGGAGTTTTATAGCGGCTAGCTATAAGAAGTAAGATGATCTAGGAATACTGAATTAGCGGATAGCTATCACGAATTACGAAGCCCCTATAAAAGGGATCACTTGTAAAAAATTACAGATTGAGTATGTTAAAGTAGGTTTTGGGTCTAAGACTTTTCGGGGAAAAGTCTTCGTTGGGTGAATAAGGTAATATAACAGAGCATCTCTGTTAAGGGGTTTGGATTGGTGTGCAAGGGGAAGGGAATAGTATACAATGCACGGCTGACCATCCGGTTGGGATGTAACTAGGGACGCTCAAGCTGTGACGCGGGGGTGGGAAACAAGTTAGTTACCAACTATACCTCTGACCAGCAAGACGTGGACTCCACATCTAGTCTCAATTTGATAACATCCACTTGTATGAGTCAATAAAGAGGAATTTAGATAAATCACTACCGTGACTTCGTGTTGCTCTATTTATGATACATCAACTTATTCGCCTTCACTGTTAAACTGCTGTAAACAGGCACAATGCAAACACGTCCGGAAAAAAAACTCAGGATGAGCACAGAAGATGAAGAAGAAGAAGTTAGTTAGTTAGTTAGTCGACAGATCATCCTCATTGCACATCGAACCATTCAGTCCATAAGTGCTCAGATCCCCTCCTCAGCAAATCCCGCAGCGTGTAGCGGCTAAGGACGCCAGTTCTGTGTTGGTTTATCAATCTTCTTTGGCTTCCTGCGTAGTGTTCTTGTTTGGCCACCCCTCTTTTAATTTGCTGCTCTCGCAGTCTGGCCATTGTTGTAGATTCACAGTCATCACTTGGTTCTCGCAAAAGTCTTACTTCTCGCAGAGCATTCAGAATGTCAGCCTGGTCCATGGCGCGTCCGCCCTCCACAGTAGCCTCACCTGCGAGCTTGTCAGCCCGCTCATTTCCTTGTACTCCCGCATGCCCTGGCACGAAGATGAAACTAATCTTTGCCAGCCGAGACCGCTCCAGAGGCAGCAACCATTCTCTTCACATCGACCCCTCCTCTACCCTCTTGATCATGTTCATTGAGTCGCTAAGGAAACAAGCCCTAGTGAATGTCTGTGTCTCGAGCCATGTTATTGCTTTACTTACTACCATGACTTCCATGGTCAGGCTACTTGTGGTTTCAGTGAAAGCACCAGAGTCCTCCTTCACAATTCTCCCTCCGGCCCGAGCTGTAAAGGCCCATGAGCTTCTAACATGTCGGACGGCCGACCCATCTGTGTAGATGACCGCGTCACCGTCTAGCGAATTCTCGAAAATCAACGCTTGTACTTCAGCCTCCACAGCAGCCGGATTTACTTGTCTGCATTTCCTATCTAGTTGGATGCAAACTGAAAAGGATGTGCAGAAGTCTGTTGGCACTTGCACCCACTCCTCGCCAGGTTCTAAGTCCTCAAGTGAACACACCTGTTGAAGAATGTCTTCGGCTTGACCCATCCACGACCGTCCTCTTTTTAACCTGCTGCCCTTCACCTTCCAAATTTCACTATGCAGTTGATGTTGTGTGTTTGCGTTAATTCTGAGGTAGGCGCGTGCCCTGCAAACTTGTATTTTCTCTTCAATGGTTGGAAAATCAAGAAGGTAGCGCATCGCCCTGCATGCTGTATCTCTTGTACATCCAAGAATAATGCGCATAGCTTCATTCTGTATCCTTTCCATCCTTTCTATCTGCTTATGGCTGAGAGTCAGGATTGCCATTGCATACTCCAAAACAGACATGACCAGCCCCTCGTACAGAAGACATAGATGGCGCTGCTCACAGTTTGCTGCTGCCATCACCCGCAAGTAGTATAGTATGCGCATTACGGGCCCCAGATTCCGGATTCAATCCGGAATATTTCTTTATATAACCTCTATGTGACGTCACACAATCCGGTGAAAAATGGATCCGGATTCTAAATGGAGAGTCAAAGGGGTATAACTCACTTTTTGGTCTTATTACATCCCTTTAAAAGCCGGTGATCGGTGAGTGTGCGGGTGGCGGACGGTGGAGTCGGGCGTGCGTGCGTGCGTGCGTGTGCGTGCGCGTGCGGTGCGCGGGCGGTCGGTGTTCGAATCCAATAAAATATATGAAAATATACGACCATTAACCGTTCTACAAACTATCGGTTGGTTTTCCTAACATACCATATATTAAAACCGTCTCCTAATCTTTTTACGCTATGGTAATCACAGATTACAGGTCAACCTTGTCGCCACAGCCTGCTACAAGGGCAGCGCGTGATATGTGTAATGACGCACGTAAATTCTACGTGATCGACCTTTGTACGGTCAGTGGTTTTGACCAGGTTAAATCCCTATTCAGTGTACCGGGTGCGTGGTATTTAAGCCGGATTAGGGGACAATAGCAATTGTAGTTAATACTGAGAATGTCCCCTGCGTTGTTTCCTGTAGCAAGGTGACTCAGCTTAGGGAACAATATCACTTTTATTAACACTCAAAGTGACCTCTGGTTTGTTTCCTGTTTCCTGTAGCAAGGTGACCTGTTATTGTCTAAACAAGTAACCAGCAAACTGCTGACGTGGCATGAAAGTTGTATAAATACTAAGGGGGCTGCCGTGATATTTCATTCTGCAAAGTCTCAAGCCTCAGGTGAGCTACTTGTTGTGACTGTATATTTTCTCTATACAGGTTTGCTTCTTGTCTGATCTTGGTATTATATTTTCCTTCTATGTAGTACTTCAATACTCTAGTGGTAATGGACAGATTTTTATTATGCTCTTTTGCCTTTGTTTTTCATCATGTCGATTCTTATTCTCTCGTATAATTGTTCAGTTTCAACTGTTCAAGAATATTCCCGTGTTTGTTCCATTTTATTTCCTTGTGATAAAATAATACTACAGGTACCTTCATGTAATTATTATTTGTATCTTCTAGATCCGTGCTAAGATAAATACACATGTCAGAGAATTTTAAAAATTTAAAAAAGTTTTAAAAATTTGAAAATTTTAAAAGCGTTTGAAAATGTCACAAACTGAAAGTTAAGTAAGCACCATGCGTTCAAAGTTTAAAAAACTTAAGATTTCAACCAATTTTAACAAATTTAAAAAAGTTTAAATAATTTTAAAAATTTTAAAAAGTTTCAAAATGTCAGAAACTGAAAGTTAAGCAAGTACCACGCGTTCAAAGTTTAAAAAACTGAAGATTTCAACCAATTTTAACAAATTTAAAAAAGTTTAAATAATTTAAAAAAAATTTTTAAAGTTTCAAAATGTCAGAAACTGAAAGATAAGTAAGCACCATGCATTCAAAGTGTAGAAAACTTAAGATTTCAACCAATTTTAGCACATTTACAACAGTTTTAAACATTTTTAAATGCTTCAAACAGTGTCAAAGTTAAGGAAGTAACCACTGATCACTACAGTATTTTGTTTTGTTGTCTCTACAGATTGAAACACGAAGGGAGAAGTCTTTCGAGCTGTTTATAACCAGGGAAATCTCAACCAGTCTCGACAAAAATCAACGTCATCACAGACATACAGGTTTGTTGATGCTCTTGTTCCGTCACATCACCACATCTCTGCCTCGTCTATAATTGTTTATGCATGGTTCTTATGAAACATTAGTCTTGTATCATGAACATGTATGATCACTAACCTGTCTTATTTCTACAGCTATGTATTGTTTACTTGCCGTTCACTAAAGTATTTTGATTTGTTTTCTACAGATTGAAACTTTGCTAATGCTGGAAGTATCGTCTTGAGCTGTGTATAACTGAAGAAAGCTTGATACAACTATAACTGTGAAGCTCGACACAACTGATATTTTGTCACTCTCGGTACAATCGGACGTTGTCTCAAATATAGGTACGTGTGATAGATGATTTACTCATTGTGTGTTGAATATATTAATCGAAACATCAGTATATCACTATTTCTGCTATCTATATGCCTTCACACTGTGTCATTATATATATATTATACCAAGGTACCTATAATGTCACTGACTTAAGCTTCCTCAATGTTATAGCGCTTACACACACACACACACACACACACACACACACACACACACACACACACACACACACACATTTATTCCATTCTTCTGCTTGGTGTCTCATGCAAATGGCTTTGGTAATTTCAACAGACTGTCGTGCTGCATCACTGACCAGTATCTACCAACAAGGAGAGACATCAGTGTGTTTGGTAATTCTAACAGACTGTCGTGCTGCATCACTGACCAGTATCTACCAACAAGGAGAGCCATCAGCGCAACAAGTGGACAAGTTGTCATCACAAAGTTGGTCTGGACAGTACAATCAGGTTGGTTCTTTATTATTCTCTCTCTCTCTCTCTCTCTCTCTCTCTCTCTCTCTCTCTCTCTCTCTCTCTCTCTCTCTCTCTCTCAATAATATATGTATATAAATATATAATAAAAGAAAATTTAAGAGTATTGGAATTTCACATCTGTTTCTTGTAAAGTGTACAGCAGTAAAGTTAAATCATTAAAAATATTGAGAAAATTAAACGATGTCTGAGCATTTAAAATTTAAATCTCACATTTAAATATTCCAAAAGTAACTAAATAAATATAGAACACTAAACATATAAGGATGTCAATACCGAGCGTTTAAAAATATAAAAGTCACATTTAAATATTCCAATAAAAGTAAAAATATAAGATGTAAACGAAAACATTTATATATTGAGCATTAAAAATGTGACATGTAAAATGGTGTTGTGTATTTTGTTCTCTTACAGATACGTGTGGGCCGTATTCAGACCAGTGTCCTCAACTATAAAAGATGGCTTCAGCAAGAACCGACATGTCCAACACAAAGAAAGAAGGTCATTTGTGTATCATTTGTGGGAAGAAGTTCACTTTAGCTAATAATCTTGCCCGTCACATTCGGACCATCCATGAAAATACGCAACGGGTGTCTTGTCCTACGTGTGCTACAACATCATATACGAACACTTCATGGGATACCATCATCATCGTCATCATCATCATCATCATCAACAACCTCACCCCCATCATCAACAACACCCTCATCATCAACAACTCCATCATCATCATCACGCAAACGAAAAGCAGATACAAATACCAATAAAAAACAGAAGCACCCAGCTAAAAAACAAAAACAAGAAAACATACTTTACGAACTCATAGACGAGGAAGCCGACATATTGTTTTATGAAGAACTGGAGACTATATATAACCTACCCAAGGACGTCCAACAAAAATATAAAGAACACTGGACAGCCATTAGGACTCATCAGAACATCCACAAGCATATATCGACATATAATTTTTTTCATCGACCAGACTCAACACAACCAATAGATTGGACCAACAAGTTAGAGACGATATTTACTAGTCAGACCAGTAGATTCAAAATTAACTACAGCCACCACATCATATTAAGACACATGGAGACAAAGGACCTTAGCTTTTTTCATGCCTCATCGAACAACGCCTGTGAATTAGACGTCCCCATAGTAATCAACAACAAACAAGACTTTGACGAATTTATAGAGATAGTTAAGGCAAGCGATATGTTTAACTATGCATTACACACTAGGCCCGACACCAAATACCTTGTAGAGACGATTCCAGCGACTAGTGTTTACATATATCACATGACAGAAAACCCCATCGGCTGCTGTCTAGAAGACATACCATTACACATCACTCAAAACAGGGCCATCAACACATTGCAACGCGATGCAAGACCAATCTACACGATACACCGATAATCTGTGTTTCTTTCGTTGTCTGGCGTTATTCCAGGGTGAGAATATAAAGGCTCTTAGTACACCCACTCAAAAGTTAGTACACCGGTGGCAGATATCCCAAAATATAGAAACCATGGCTGATTTTCCTGGAGTTAGGTTAGTTGATATCCCTAATTTAGAACAATGCTTTGCCCTTAATATAGATATTTTTGAATACGATGACACCCAGTCCCTGATCCCAAAACTTAGGGGGAGTGGTAGTTATGATAAAACATTAAGATTGCTAGCTTATAGAGACCATTTTATGTATATTAATAACATCGACAGAGTAGCTAGGTCTTTTTCTTGTCCTGGTTGTGGGAAGATATGGAAATTATTTAGGGATATGGATAGACACTATAAAACCTGTAGCTGGAGGCAAAACCAAACATGCCTATAAAGGTGGGGTATACAGTGTGACCGAGACCATATGGGAAACTATTCAGTCACATGGTATAGACGTAGATACGGACTTTGTGTATCCCTACAGAGCCACCTACGACTTTGAGTGTTATTTTGACACTAACACTCTCCCCAAGGAAACCAAGTCCACAAAATTCTTAGGTAAACATGTCCCTCTTAGCTGTTCAGTGGCGTCAAATGTCCCTGACTTTACGGACCCGGTTTGTTTTATCACAACGGTGACCCTCTGGACTTGGTGAAAAGGATGCTTGAGCATCTGACGCGGATTGCTGAGGCAGCTTATGTCTCGCTACGCAAGAAATTTGATACTGAGTACACAGAGTTAGAGGAGTACCCCCATTTAGTCGAAAAGTTAGATGAGTACCTGAAAGCATTACCGGTCATTGGGTTCAACTCGGGGAAATATGATATCAACGTAATTAAACCCTATTTTATAGAGTATTTCCTCTCTGCCACTGGTGTTCCCTTTAAATATGTGGTCAAAAGAAATAACAATTTTATGAGCATCGCGTCTGAAAAATTAACGTTTCTAGATATCATTAATTACCTAGCCCCGGGGTTTAGCTATTCCACATATTTAGCGGCTTATGAGGTAGACGAAACCAAGGGGTTCTTTTGGTTACGAGTATATCACCTCATTAGATAGATTAAAGGAGACTAGTTTACCCCCACACAAGGCGTTTTATTCACATTTGAAAAAGTCCAACATTTCAGATGCTGACTATGCCTACTGCCAACGAGTATGGAGCGAGCACCGTTTGTCGACACTGGCAGATTTCTTGGTCTGGTACAATAATAAAGATGTAGGTCCCTTTATCGAGGCATTAGATAAGCAAGTTGCATTTTACGCGGAAATAGGGGTAGATATTTTTAAAGATGCCATCTCAGTTCCCGGGGTAACTATGAAATATCTGTTTAAGACCATCCCCAAAGATGTTTCATTTTCTTTATGGGGCAAGACTGATAGTGGGCTGCACACCACTATTAGAAAGAACATTGTCGGGGGTCCCTCGATCATTTTTCACAGATACCATGAGGTAGGTGAGACTTTGATCAGAGGAGTGAACAAAGTGAAATCCATTAAGGGGTATGATGCCAACGCTCTTTATCTGTGGGCCCTAATGCAGCCAATGCCCACAGATTTTCCTGTAATACGAAATGCAGAAGATGGGTTCAAGCCCCATAAGGTTGGTTTTTACACAGTGCAGTTTAGAGAGTGGTTGGCTTGGGTGTCCCATAGTAACAACATAGAGCTAAAAACCCAGTTTAATGGCCGGGAGATGTCTCTAGGCAGCCGACACATTAGAGTTGATGGGTGGGATAAAAAGTCTAAAACCGTCTACCAGTTTCACGGTTGTTTGTGGCACGGACACCAAGACTGTGTGCTGACACGTGGTAAAGTGGTTAACCCGGTCAACAAGAAACCTTTGGTAGATTTGTTTGCCAAAACGCGTGAAATTCGCGAGTATTTGGTGAAAGAGGTCAATGTAAAAGTGGTGGAGATGTGGGAATGCGAGTGGCAGAAACTAAAAAAGGCTGATAAAGACCTTAAGAGTTTTGCAGACGCAGGCTTTTCCATCGACTCAAACCAGACTATGGCACATACCCCATTGACACACAGAAAATTCTCGCGGCTGTAAGAGCTGAGACTTTGTTTGGTCTAGTCGAGTGTGACATTCATGTGCCAGACGAGTTTAAAGAGCGATTCTCCGAGATGACGCTTATCTTTAAGAACACAGAAGTGTCTAGAGCCGACATTGGTGACTTTATGCGACAATACGCCGAGTCACATAAGTTGTTGACTGCCCCACGTCGGACTCTGATAGGTAGTTATATTGGGGAAAAGATCTTGTTGGCCACACCATTGTTAAAATGGTATCTGACGCATGATCTAGTTGTCACAAAGATTTACCAGGTGATTGAGTATCAACCAGTACGTTGCTTTCAAACGTTTGGGGATAAGGTGTCTGATGCCAGACGTGAAGGTGACCTTGTTACCTGCCTGTACCATTAAGGCAGAGACGATGAAACTGTTGGGTAACGCAGCCTATGGAAAGACAATAACCAACAAGGCCAAGCATACCAACGTTTCGTATTGTCGTGGGGCTGATACGCCAAAATTAATCAACGAGCCCCTATTCAAGAAGATGACCATGCTGTCAGATGATATATATGAAGTAGAAATGCTGAAGAAGACGACGGTCTGGGATCTCCCCCTCCAAATAGGTTATTTCGTTTACCAATACGCCAAGTTGCGCATGTTAGAATTTTATTATGACTTTTTGGATAGGTTTGTAGATAGGAAGGATTTCCAACTGTGTGAGATGGACACAGATAGTCTATATTTAGCACTTAGCAAACCGACCCTAGCAGAAGTAGTTAGACCCCACCTTCTGGAAGAGTTTTATAGAGTTTACAATAGGTGGTTCCCCTCTGAGACCTGTGATACCCATAAACAGTACTTTATTAGTAGTAGAGGTAGTGTACCAGACTGTGCCCGGTGTAAAGGTAAGAAAGTATATGACAAAAGAACCCCTGGTTTGTTTAAGTTAGAGTATGAGGGGTCAGGGATGATCTCCTTGTGCAGCAAGACTTACCACTGCTTTGGAGACAATAACAAGACCAGCACGAAAGGACTCACCAAACAACACAATACCCACCTAGACAGAGACACATTCTTAGACGTACTCAACACAAAGACCGCAGCCGGTGGGACAAACGTAGGCTTCAAAACACAGGCTTCCTCGGTCTACACATACGAACAACATAGACAATCATTATCCTATTTTTACATAAAACGTCAGTTACACAAAGACAACGTCACCACCTCACCATTAGACATATAATACACCTTGTTTTCAAGACCTTCTCTGGTCACACATTTCAGACATGGATAATGTTAGTGTATCTAATGTACATAGTTTTGTAATCTGTTTTCTACTAATATCATATGTGTATGTTCACGGTGATCACTGTAAACGACATGGCAGTTGTGTTATGAATATTGTTTGAATCAATGAATAATTTTATGTATGTCTGTAAATTTTATCATGAATAATGTTATTTTTATGAGAATTACATAAATTTTGATCATGAACACTTTATGTGAACTGTATGTAAATTGTATTATAAATATATTTTGTGTGAACATAATGTCACTTGTCTTATGAATATGTTTTGTGTGAGCATAATGTCACTTGTCTTATGAACATGTTCTGTGGGGGGACATAATATCACTGTTCGAGATTTATGAAAATAAAAAAATATTATTATTAAACGGTGTTTGTTCGTTCTTTTTAGTTACCTGCAGCTTTCTTTGTTTTCATGTCTTATTTTCGTGTTTCCTTTTTTATATGTAGTTCTTGTTTTCCTCTTTCTGGTTTTCCTGGTTTTCATGTCGTTCTCGTAGTGAGAGGCTCAATTTTATCTGTGGAAGGCTTGATACATACACAGAGAGACAATAACAAATTCACAAACACAAGTAACACATACACAATGGAACAGTGACAAGAACAATTTCGTATACCAAGTACAAATCCCAATGGAATACAGAGACAGAACAATTTCGTATACACAAGTACAAAATCCAGGAATACAGAGACAAGTACAAAAACATATATTTAAAAAAACCACAACAAAATGTTTTTCTTTTTTCTTTTTTCCTTTAATAAAGATCTAGACACGTGGTTTGTTTTTTCTGATCTTCTTCTCTGGAATACAATTGTCTGAGTAGGCTGGTTGGTAACTTGGTAAATATCGGTCACATGGCGTGTAGTCAGAGGCTGGCTGTTGGTCTCCTGTTTGTCGGGCTGACATCTGAGTATTGTAGTCAAAGGAGGCGTCAAACATTTGGCTGTTGGATACATCAAACATCTGGTTGTTGTAGCTTGCTTGAAAGACTGGGGCAGCACACGGGACATTGTTGATGACTGGAATGGGGTGAATATCTTGAAGACAGTTGGTGATTTCTTTTAATGGTTTGTTTTGATTAACTTGGCTGAGTCGATCAAAGTCAGCGATAATCTCACTCTGCATAGCTATTAACTGCTCAAATTCTTGCCGACTGAGTGTCATCCCCATCTTGGTTGGAATCTTGTTCTCGGATTCACCAAAGAAGCGACGGATGTGTAACGTGGTAGTTCCTCTATAGGATGAGACAAACACTGCCTTGACACCAGCGCCCACGGGTCTAACGGTCTCACCACCACGAGTCATGTAGACCCAGTTATCAGGCACAGTCTTGAGTTCGGTAGTCATCTTCGGAATGAATGACTGTTACCGACCGAGGGTTTATATATACTAGTGTTTGAGCGTAAACCGGTTTCAGCTAGTTTTAGTTCAAGCGTCTCATGTTAAGGTCACCTTGCTTTGTGTAGGTGTCAGCTAGTTTTACGTCAAGCGTAACATGTTACGGTCACCTGGTTTTATGTATGGCGTGACTAAGCGCCCTACTACCCGATCGTTGAATCATTGTTTGTTTGAAAAGGGTCGGAGAATGCGGATCATGCTCGCCCCACGACCTTTCATCATGATGAAATAGATAGCGTAGAGGCCACATGCGTTACTTAATACGTCTTGTAACACACGTGTGTTATACATAAGTGGTCTGTCTGAGTGATGGTCTATAAACTTGAGGAGGTCGTCGTGTAAGGGCGGCAGACCAAACGAATCAAAGTACTCACATTTGCCTGAGCCATCATAATACATGGCGATCCAGTGGGAACCGGGTTTATCGCTGGGGTCAGTGTTTACGACAAACGCCGCAGCTCTGGTTCTATCTAGGTGTCTAGGTAACTGATCTCGAGCGCACACTCTAACCTGTAACCGACGCACACACGTATCAGCTAGTAGTATTCTGGTAATCTGTTCTGTGTTCATTATGAGGCGTAATCTGTTAGCACTTGTCTGGTCTTGGAAATTTCAATTATCTCGTCGTGCTCGGCGTAGACGATAACTTGTAATGGTTCTGGGGTGGGTGTGTTGAACTTAAATTCTAGTGTTAGAGGTCCTGTCCTCGGCATCTCAAACTGGTCTCCGTCCAGTAAGCTGGGACTCAGATCAAAGGCATACAAAGTATAACCCTGTTTATATTGTGTATAGTCAATTGAATTACCGGCGTCCTTACCCACCAGACCCATGGCTAGATTAGTACCAAAAAAGGCTCGTACGTATTGATTACGTTCAAAGTCCATGGTTAACGGTTTGCTGGTGGCAGATCGTCCATCGACAGTTATGTTGAGATACGTCAGTCCAAAGGTTTGAAAATTATATGGGTTCTTGTTGTAGGCACCGTTAATAGCTGATGATGTAATAAGTCCAATCACGATGCGAGTGGGTGTTTGACTCATAAACAGATTGTCTTGGGTATGAGATAACATTCCTTGGGGGATAGCTAATGTTTTTAGCGCCACGCGCTTGATCGGTAGTTTCGCGTTGGTTCTCATCAAGGCTTTCTCGTGGGCGAGAAGCGATGGCCGGGATTCAGTCTGGCTTTACGAACCACCAGCGTGGCATTTGTTATAATGGATGAATAACCCAGTGCCCCATCGGGAGCCAAGAGGTTAAAAGTGGCTTTGGACGGAGTCAGCTTAATTTTCACATCCACACCGTTTATCATGTAGCGGTCTTGCACAAAAATGTCGGCGTGTAGTCGACCCATCATATCTATTTCTTGACTCTCGCTGGCTAGTTGACGTCGTGTTTTTAGTCCTTTGTTGTTATCGCCTTGCACGTCATCGAGGAATTTGGCTGTATCATAGTAATAAAGGGCGGCCGAGAGATGACTTTTCTTGGCTTCCTCACCATGGTTTAGCGTAGCTTCCATGTAGGCTCTATACGGATATGTATTTTCACTAGGGGTGATTAGCGTGTCGTTGAGTGAGACGTCTACTTGAGAAAACAGACTGTGGAGGTAATAGTTGATCGGAACGACGTCGGCAGTGGGTGGTAGATTGTCACCATTGGGTAGTGTGACTTTAGCTCTGACGTGTAAGAAAGTGTTAAACAGATCCAGATACTCTTCACTGGCACCAGATATAACAAATTCTATAGGTGCGCCTGGAGCTAGAGACGCGAGTGGGTGTATCTCCACACACTGTCCCTCTTCTACCGCCGTTTGCGTGGGTGGTACGCTAAACAGATCCAAACCAGAATGAAGACACTCGCAAGAGTTGGGGTGAATCAGAGCCATTATGCGAATATATCCGAGTGCTGTGGCTTCTTCTTCTTATGAACTCGATGGGGTGCGGGGGTCAGTTTTATACGTTTACTGGGTTCTCCGGGTGGCGCTGGTCGTCTCTTTCTTCTAATACCACTACCTGATTGGCTAACGTGATCGACCGCTCCTTGCAGTAGACGCTGACCGGCTTGTTTGGCATGCTCTTTAAAGGATTCTCCAACGTTCCTGCCAGCTAAAGCATCTTGGGCCACTCGCAGACCCGTACCAACACCTTCTCTGAGTAAGGCCTTACCACCGGTCTTTAACCAGGGTAGAATCGTGCGACCGAGTCCACTGAAGAAACTACCGATACCACGTCCTCTCTGACTCCGACCACCCACAAACACCGGCATACCATGTCCAGCTTGATTACAGTAAAAGTCTTCGTACAGTCTGGGATTTCGACGTAATGCCACATATTTCACCATTATTCTAGGTCTGAATGTTTCCGAGTGCGAAAATGTAACGTCAGCACTGAAGTTCCGGTAGTGAATGAAATCTTTATGCCCGTATCGGTGGTTAAAAGTATTTCCACCGTGTCGAAGGAGTACCGACTCAATGGTACATAGTGAGGTTTGTCGTAGGCGCGAAACACTGAGGCCGAGAGCTGATTCATGATAGGGACCTGTCCTTAGTAGTGGGACCATGGCGTCTCCGACTGGTCTTGCCGCTATGAGGTCGCAGTAGACGTAGATATTTTGAAGGTCGTTATTCAGATCTACCGCCACTTGGCCTTCCATTATTGGGTTGGCATGCGATATCTTCGAGGAGTGAAGCCCTAATATATCTTTCAACTTTTCGCTAAATATAGCCACGGCCCCCACTTCGAATATTTTCACGATGACTTTCTTTGAAACCTTGTCGAAATAGAATCTGACTCGCGTCTGATCATCTACCTCCGACTCTTTCATTAGTCGATTCAGCTCCGTTATAAAAGCTTCTGGTGAGCTGTATAGGCCTGGGGGACACAGTTTTCTGGAATTTCCTCTGGTTGGTGAGGCGTATCTTATCCACACTTCATGCTCTAGCACATTGCAGTAGTAGTTCGGAAATTGAATTTCGGCCAGACCCACTTCGTAATGTTGACTCACCTCAATAGTCTGCGGTAACTTGACGAAATAGTGACCTGGAGTATTATTGGGAAACATATTCGGCGAAGCATTGCTCGGTAATGTCACGTAGAAACTCATAATTTAGGATTAGGTAACATGTACCCCGACAACTGCTTAGAAGTGCGATCCACAACTTGCCCTCGGGTGCGTCTACGCTGCCTCGAGACAGATTGAATAATGAAACGCCAATGATGGTGTATATAACTACCATCTGACAGAAGAAGACAATCTCTAGCCGCGGTATTCGCTTCTCCAAACATCCACCAGAACGAGGTTCTTTCGCTGGGTGAGTTAATTTGTGGGTTCAATACCGTAGTCTCCCCGTTAGTTTCTTCCATTAGTCTCGGTATCTGGTTAGGTCTGAGACCCAATTGTTGAATGACGAATTATACCCGAACCATTTCACTAAATACTCTTTACCACCACCTCTCCTGGGCCTTTCTTGTAAGACTGTTTCGACCCGATACACTTGCTTATCTCCAACTACTTGAAGCTCTTCACGGTAGAATGAGCCTCGTAGTTCCTCCCCCGAATCGTCTTTTAGCACATATGTCACCGGACTGGTCTGGTTTATACGACTGACGGTAAAAAGTTCTTCTGTCCACGAGGGTGTATACCCTTTTTTAAAAGGTTGTTTGGGTTGAGCCAACCTGACCCGATCCCCGGCTGTAAAATGAACTTTCCTTGATGCGACTGTCTTCTGGTACATATTATTCCACACCTCTTCTTGATTGCTGTAGTTGACTTGCACGGGCGCCATGCGAATACTTCTGTGATACGAAAAGTTGTAGTTGCGGATCAGCTTATCTATCACGTCTACGTAGCGAAGTGTGTTGGTCTTGGTGAAATACCGCCACATTTTTTCTTTAAGGGTTCGATTAAATCTTTCCACTATGGCGGCTTTAACGTCTTCGTTCTCGGTCGTAAAGAAATGCACACCTCGGTCTTTCAGAAATGTTAAGAAGGTCCGGTTGACAAATTCTGACCCTTTGTCAGTCTGAAAATTTAACGGTTGTCTATCGGCAAAAATTTTACCCACGACCTCCACTAACTCTTTCCCCGTCTTCTTCTGGATCGGGATGGCCCAAGCATATTTACTAAACACGTCGAGACACGTCACTAGGTACGACATCCCATCATTGTATCTTTGTAATTGTCTCATATCTATTAAGTCGGCTTGAAACTGCTGATTTATACCACCGGTTATGGTTTGACGTCTCTGGAAACGACGACGGATCGGTTTATGTAAAGTATACGTATCTTGATGCCGTAGCCAAGCCTCTATCTTTTTAGCGTTCAGTTGACTTTGCCTTTTTAAGGCGGCGGCCCCACCATAGGCTCCGGGTTTCTTCGGGTTGTAGTAATACTTTCTTAATTGCGCTGCCATTTTTCCCACTTGGGCGTGGGTATCCTACTCTTCTTCTTACGTCGCCTAAGTCTGTACGGTGGTGTGGTCTCGACAACTTGACTTTTAGTCGGTGGAATGGGTGTTGGCTGAGCGGGTGTCTCGGCTACTGAGGCCGGTAAAACGCTGACTTCGGGTTTTTGTATCGGTGGCGGTTCCTTGATATCCACTGTGCCTAAGGACTTATGTCTGTACTGATCGAGTCGATTCAGATAACGCTGCAAGGTTTGCTGATACACTCGGGCTTTTTCCCGCGGTGGTAGATCTTCGGTTTCCAGGACTTGTTGCATTTGCTGGATCCAGGTCACGCAAGTTATCGGTTAGTGTGTCGGGTGGTACATAGGGTTTTTCCAGCAGCCGGGGGTCGATCAAGATCATTTTCTTCATTACAAACCCACGACGCCTTTCAACACGTTAAGAATGGGACCTAATAAAGCACCTATGAATCCACCTTGTTGCAAGATTTGTTTCCGTTTCTTGATAGACAGTTTCTTACCCGTGAGCGCTCTCAGCCTGTTTTTGTGCCGCTGCAGTCGCCTCTTCTGAGCCGGTGTCAGTGGAACATTACCTTTTAATACATTGTGACAGCATTCACAAATTGATTGGACGAGGTCCGGGGACGCTGTTTTAATTACGGCTTTTACGGCAGCTGGTTTCGCCTCACCCAAGAATCGCAGCATGGCCCCGTGACGTTTCACCCGGTTGGACATACTATTTGGGCACGTAGACGACTTGACGCTGATCGGGGAAAATATTGCTTCGTAAACGGAGCTGATCTGGTGTTTCCTGTCGAAGGTCAAAGAGCAAATACCCGTGTGGAGCCGCTGTCGCGTCCTTAAAACTCTCTTGGACATATGACACGCGACCGGGGTACATCTGTTTGGCCAGATTGGTAATCTGCGATCCGTCTCGAGGGTTCTTAAATACCACTAGGTAATGCGAATTCAAGCTGATGGTTCTGTGTTCTTTATTCTTACCAAAGAGGTTCTGGACTATATACATAACGCTGAGGTTGCGATGGTGACTACCCTTAGTAAATAGTTTAGTCACTCTTTCATCTATTTCGGACATTAGGTCATCTATCACCACTAGTCGACGTCTATCTCCTGTCCATTTTTCCATATCCGGTAAACCTTCGTTAAACTCGACACCCTTCAACGTCTCATACAGGGGTTGCCATTCTCCGTAGCACCATATAACTTCCTCTGACAAAGGTTCGATCATGTCTGGAAGATGAGTCAGGAACTTTTGTACAAAGACGGATTTTCCACTCCCTGTTGGCCCCGCAATCAAAGCCGTAAAAGGATGTTTCCATCTCGGATCCATGACTAATAATAAACACCTACCCAGTAACGGCACACCTTTTATTGGATTCGAACACCGACCGCCCGCGCACCGCACGCGCATGCACACGCACGCACGCCCGACCCCACCGTCCGCCACCCGCACACTCACCGATCACCAGCTTTTAAAGGGATGTAATAAGACCAAAAAGTGAGTTATACCCCTTTGACTCCCCATTTAGAATCCGGATCCATTTTTCACCGGATTGTGTGACGTCACATAGAGGTTATATAAAGAAATATTCCGGATTGAATCCGGAATCTGGGGCCCGTAATGCGCATACTATACTACTCCCGCATCGCTGCCAAACCCCGCTTGGCCTTTGTTATCACCTGGTCTATGTGCACATTATAAGCAAGGCTTCGATCAAACCGTATCCCCAGGTAATTCATTGCCTGCGTTCTTTCCACCGTCTCTGAACACAGCATTACAGTTGGTGTTGGAGTGTTGACAATATGATTATTCAACGAGAACCAAGTCACTGTTGCCTTTGTTGGGTTGACCATTGCTCCAGCTTCATCACACCAAGTACTTATGCGATTGAGTTCGGTTTGTAGTTCCACAGCAACTTCCTCTCTATCCTTACCCTGACGATACACTAAAACATCATCGGCATATGACAATGTCCTGCCAGGTCCAGTGATCTGCTCACTGGTGATTCTCACTGTGTAGGCGTTGAACAGTACCGGAGATAATGGTGATCCCTGTGGTAAGCCAGGATATATTGTTGTTGGTTCCGAAGTCCAACTGCCACATCTAAAAACTACTTTCCGTTGGAAGAGGGCTGCAGCGATCCAACTAAGGAGGAATGGACTTACGTTTAGTTCAAGAAGCTGAAACATTAAAAAATCCAGTGGTACTCTGTTGTATGCGTCCTCAAGATCAATCGCTGCAGCAACGGTTTCAGTGCCTGAGTGGACACCTTCATAAACATCATGGGCAAAGACTGCTGCATTGGTCCAGGTTTCTCTTTTTGGACGGTACCCACCCAGGGTAGGTGGGAAAACACCTTGCCTCTCTAGTTGGCTTGATATTTTCCTGGCAATTACCTTCTCCAGCAGCTTGCCTATTGTATTCTGCATGGTTATAATTCGATATCCCTGAATTTTTTGTGGTCTTTGTCAGGCTTCGGCAAGGGAATCAGATAGCTGTGTAACCATTCCTCCTTGATGCTAGCACTCCCTATACTGTTGTTGTACATGTCTGCTAGTTTCTCTAGCTCATTGTCGGTACACCTATTTATGTCGTCGTATCTTATGCCATCAGGACCTGGAGCACTGTTTTTTGATCGTCGAAGCACAGCCTTGATTTCTTTCACTGTCACTGTGTCTTCATCCGAAGTGTTCTGGGCCTTGCATGTGTCTGAGGTGACCTCCTTGGCCAGATTCCGGCCTCCCATGTCTGTCTGGTTGCTCTGCTCAAGGTAGCGTTCAAAGAGGGCTTTGCCCTTGTCCTCGTCAGTTCTCTGCCAGATGAGGTCAGAACCATGGAAGTCAGAAATGCTCTTATTCTTGACTACACCACTCATGCTTTTATGTAGTCGCCAGAACGATTTCAGTGACTTGTCTGTGCTTACTCTTTGACACACCTCTGCCCATTTTTCGCTTTTAACCACCTTGACCAGTTTTTTGAAATAGCTTACTTTTGTGTGCATCTCTCTTTCTAAGTGCAAGCAGGGACTAGGATGACCAGCTCTGTTCTTCTTGGCATTTTGCCATCTCCTTACAGCACTACGCTTATCCACCCAAGCCTTCTCCACCTCGAAATTCCACCACGGTGGCTGCTGCCAGCTTTTTTTTCTGCCCTGAAACGTTCTGCGCTTGTCACGTCTTATTTTACTCACCACATCTTGCCCTGTACTGTCATACTGGAACGTCTTTACCTTTAGCTTGTGCTGCCTGGTTCTGCCTTTCTCCACCAATATGATGCAAGGGTGGTGGTCGCTGCCGTGGTGTCCTAGGACACCACATCTACACACTGTAGTGAGTGAAGTTGAAACTAGCGCCAGATCAATAGCACTGTCCTCATCGCCTGGACGGCTTGCTGCCCTGGTGACACAGCCACTGTTGATACAAACCAGGTCGATGGTCTCCAGTGCAGTCTCGAGCTCCTCCCCCTGTGAATTGGAGGAAGTGTTTCCCCATGATCTGCCTTTAGCGTTGAAGTCACCACAGAAAATAACATTTCTCTCGTGGCCTAATATGCCACTTAAGCACTGCCACTTCTGGGCGTCCACACTCGCATTGCGGACATAAACATTGACCAACACGAATGGTATACTGGAATGAACTCTCAAAGCCTGTATTTGTATATCGTCACTGTCCCAACTGGACATGTCTAGCTCTGACGCCACCATGCTGTCGCGAACGAGAATCGCCATCCCAGATGTCGTCTGTTGTAGAAACATTTGAAGCCGGCAATTTGGAGTAGCTGATCGCCCAGTCTCGTCTCCTGGAGTGCTACAATGTCGTTCCTGTAAACTAGGGTTTCTAAAATAGAGCCCCGTTGTTTTACACTGGCACAGTTCCAATATAGAATACGGATATTCCTGAGTCCTAGACGGTGACACTTGAGTCTAAAACGTCTCAAACCACCACGCTTACCTTGCTTCTTTCTCCCTGCGCGGCTACCACGCCGCTTCGTTATGTTGACTGCTGACCGCTCGGAGAACACACGTTGTTTCGTATGTTGAAAAAACGTAAACACAGACTGAAAAACCACACACGCTGCTGAAAATTCACTCAAGGATGGCTTCGCTCGATGCACGAACTCCGTAGCACCCGCGCAGATCTTGAGTAGAAACTCCTGGTTTTACATCCTGGCACACCAATTACACGCAAGAGATGAATAAATCCATCCCCTACGCGAAAAAGTTAACGAACACAAAACAACACGACCGTCCGTCGCCATCTTGAAACCGGAAGAAGAAGAAGAAGTAGAAGAAGAAGAAGAAGAAGAAGAAGAAGAAGAAGAAGAAGAAGAAGAAGAAGAAGAAGAAGAAGAAGAAGAAGAAGAAGAAGAAGAAGAAGAAGAAGAAGAAGAAGAACATGAATTAAACCTACAGCCCGGTTTTAGAGGGAGTAAAGAATTTTCTCCGTAATCCCGTTTATCACGCAGACTCGTAGCGGGCGAGAACTGGAAGCGGTTCTACCCCCGCTGGTGACTTGCGGGATAACTGAGCCGGCCGCTCAGAAAGCAATGGCAAACTACTGAGCGTAATCTTGCCAAGAAATCAACATACAGCTAAAAGATGCTGCTGTTGACAGCGATGTCCTGTAAAGGATATGCGAATTTTAAAAAAAAAAGCCACTGAATGATTGGCATGGAGCAGTTATCCTAGATTGTGGAACAATAATTACTACAGAGTGAACACGAGTAGATAGATAGACATAGACAGTGGAAAAAACGGGTAGAGAAACAGAGACAGACTTACAGATTCCTGCACACACATACACACACACACACACACACACACACACATACACACAGCGAGATCGGGGGAGGGGGGGGGGGGTTCTGTACACACACACACACACACACACACACACACGACGACCACGGGTAGAGAAACAGAGACAGACTTACAGATTCCTGCACACACATACACTCAGTGAGATCGGGGGGGGGGGGGGGGGTGGTTTCTGTACACACACACACACACACACACACGACGACCACGGGTAGAGAAACAGAGACAGACTTACAGATTCCTGCACACACATACACTCAGTGAGATCGGGGAGGGGAGGGGGGGGGGTGGTTTCTGTACACACACACACACACACACATACACTCAGTGAGATCGGGGGAGGAGGGGGGGTGGTTTCTGTACACACACACACACACACACACACACACACACTCAGTGAGATCGGGGGAGGAGGGGGGGGTGGTTTCTGTACACACACACACACACACACACACACACACACACACGGCGACCACGGTTAGAGAAACAGAGACAGACTTACAGATTCCTGCACACACATACACTCAGTGAGATCGAGGGAGGGGGGGGGTGGTTTCTGTACACACACACACACACACACACACACACACACACACGGCGACCACGGATAAAGAGGTAGACAGATTTATAGATTCCAACACGCACACACATAATGAAAACAGAGAGAGAGAGAGAGAGAGAGAAAGAGAGAGAGAGAGAGAGAGAGAGAGAGAGAGAGAGAGAGAGAGAGAGAGAGAGAGAGAGAGACGGTGTCTGTACATACGTACAGACAAGCACACACGGCGACCACCGATAAAGAGGTAGACAGATCTGTAGATCTTCCCCCTCCCGAATCCCCCCCCCCCCCATACACACACACTGAACAGAGAGAGAGAGAGAGAGAGAGAGAGAGAGAGAGAGAGAGAGAGAGAGAGAGATCCATTTGTATATACAGGCTCCGTGGCGAAGAGGTTACGGACCTAGTTCGTAACCTCGCATACCCGCGTTCGAAACACAGCTGCTTTGAATTTTTATGGTACGTGTGACTGTTATTCAGAAAAAAAATGGCAAACTACTGAACCTAAACTTGCCAAGAGATCACAACTGCAAAAAATGCTGGTGTTGACTGCTATGTCCTGTTAAGGATATGCAATTAACTTAACATATGCACATTTTAACATCATGGAATATAAGGGAAATACATAACTTAAGATCTATGCTATGTGGAAATATTCAAGACACAGTCTGTACAATGGGTGAATATCATAGATACCTAAGCCAGATGTTTGACGATGAAGATAACGGAGATTTTGATGATAACGTAATTTATTTGAAAGTCACCGAGAGTCTCCACATTGCTTTATACGATGAAGATAACGGAGATTTTGATGATAACGTAATTTATTTGAAAGTCACCGAGAGTCTCCACATTGCTTTATACGATGAAGATAACGGAGATTTTGATGATAACGTAATTTATTTGAAAGTCACCGAGAGTCTCCAAATTGCTATATACGATGAAGATAGTGGAGATTTTGATGATAAAGTAATTTATTTGAGTCACCATGAGTCTGCACATTGTTATAAACTAATCTAGCCTGGTAGCAAGAAAGAAGTGCATTTATTCCTTTGTTCTCAGTTCTCTACATGAGCGCAACGATACCAATGCGGCAGATTACCACTTTCTAATTTTACTGCAGATTACTACTTTATTTCTTGCCGTCTGCTTTCATGTGATGCTAAACTGTAAACAAACTTTTATTGTGATTACTCACCAAATGTCCGACATAGTCGGCCTCGGTCAATACATCAAATATAGGTCACCTGTGTCTGAGGACTTGCAAGTAAACCGACCAGACAATACCCGCGTGCACTCACACCACCTGGTAGGGCATCTGTCAGGTCTCGGGCCCGTTTACTGTGATATCATCACACGCGATAGAAGTAGTCGGCAAGATTATCCTTTCTGTATCCCAGATATGATGTCTGTCAAGTCGCCGGCCATTTCCCCAGTGACATCATCACAAGAGACAGAAGTAGCCGCCAAGATTATCTCATCTATATCCCTTGATATATTTAAAATCACCGGCCATTTCCCCAGTGACATCATCACAAGCGACAGAAGTAGCCGCCAAGATTATCCTTTCTTTATCTCTTGATATCTGTCAAGTAGCCGGCCATTTCCTCAGTGACATCATAGACGCCGACCGACAACGGCGGCTTCTGCTAAAAGAACTCACAAGTGATGGATGTAGCCGCCAAGGATTATCGCTTTTATAACTCCTGGTGTGATGTCACTAAAGTCGCCGGCCATTACTCCAGCCATCTCGCCGGCACACACATCAAAGACACAGCCGATAACGTCGGCTTCTGCCAAAAGACACAACTGGTGATAGATCTATCCGACAATGGTTATCCTCGTATGTATGGGCGGTGCTGATAACAACTTCCTTTGTCCAGCCCACTATATATACCAGAGAACTGCCAGTCTCTGCCTCATTTCGTTGGGAATTGTCCAGAGTGTCTACCTCGGAATTCGGAGTATATTCTCGGATAGGAATTGTTTCATTTGGATTATTTTCTGACTCGGAGTCTACTGTGCGTGTGTTCACAAATGGCATCATCTAATGAGAATCCAGTGGAAGCAGATCTGCACGAGGAGTTCTTTACCGCACACCAGCTGTGTCGTGGTCCAGTTCTGGGCAGTGGGATGAGTGGAGACGTGGTTCTAGCCACTTCACTGACTGATCCTTCACTCAGGCGAGCTGTGAAGACCCTCTCATTGCTGACTCCTGATGGAGGCATTAGAAACATGAAGCTGTTCTCTCAAGAGGTCACGGTTTTACAGCGGCTGTCTCATCCACATGTCATCAAGCTTGTGTCAGCGGCACTGTATCCTGGATACTTGGTCATCTGTACCGACTACTGCACTAATGGAACCTTGACCACCAAACTGGACACCATGCCCTTAGCTTTGTGTGAGAAGTACTTTCTCCAGACGGCCTGCGCTGTGCGATATCTCAATGATAAGCAGAGAATAGTGCACAACGATATCAAACCTGACAATGTTTTCATCGATGCGAGAAACGACGTGGTTCTTGGAGACTTTGGATTGTCACTGTCCTTTCCTCCAGGCATCATGATTCCTACGAAAGGCATGGGTGGCAGCCGGCGCTTCAATGCTCCAGAAAAGGTGTCCCGCACATTGGTGGATGCTTCTAAGCTGGACATGTACTCTCTGGGCGTGCTTCTCTGGTGCATGCTGTTGAAGAGAGAGCCGTCCTCCTACAAGGTCTACCAGTGTCTGGAGGACTCTCAACTGATGTCTGGCATCCCGGAACCCATGTGTTGGTGCCTCATGTCTACGCTACAGATGGACCCAGATCAGAGGCTTTCAGCGGCTGCATTACTGAAGTTCCTCCACAGCATTGGCTTCTACAGCAGCCTCATTGACAGCCTGTGAGTACACATTTGTTTGCATATTTCACATTCTCTACTAACTAACCTCTGTCAGTATACATTTGTGGTGCATGTTTCCGTATTTCACATTCTCTAACAACTAACCTCTGTCACTACACATTTGTGTTGCATGTTTAAATATTTCACATTCTCTAATAACTAACCTCTGTCATTATACACTGTGTCGCATACTTCCATATTTCACATTCTCTAATACCTAACCTGTGTCAGTATACACTTGTTTTGCATGTTTGAATATTTTACATTCACTAATAACTAACCTCTGTCAGTATACACTTGTGTTGCATGTTTCAATATTTCACATTCTCTAATAACTAACCTCTGTCAGTTTACATTTGTGTTGCATGTTTCCATATTTCACATTCTGTAATAACTAACCTCTGTCCTCTAGCATGACTCTGTCAGTGTACACTTGTGTTGCATGTTTCTATCGTCCACCAACCCCAGGTAAACGATATCACACGCCCCTCCCATCTCTCGGGCAGTGAGATCCTATACCTCGCCTTCTCGGATAAGGGCGTAAAGCCGGAGGTCCCGTGTGCAAGTTGTGCACGTTAAACATCCCACGGCAGTTGGAAATCGCAAAGAGTAGGCCGTCAGGTCGCTGCCCTGGCAAAATTGTTAGTAATGACAACCAGTCAGTGTTAGATCTGCCTATAGGAAGCTTCTTCTGCTGCTTCTTGTGTTGTTCTCTCTGCCCTGACTAGGTCGTCGACTTCCCAACACACTTACCAAGCCATCCCACCTGTTTCTGCCTCCCGTCATGCCCTCCCAATGTTATTCACCTCTTTCTGTCATTCTCTTCTCCGTGTGTTTAATTCTCCCTCTGTTTCAATCTGCCACTGTTTCAATCTGCCACTGTTTCAATCTCCCACTGTTTCAATCTCCCACTGTTTCAATCTTCCACTGTTTCAATTGCCCACTGTTTCCAACTCCCACTATTTCAATCTCCCACTGTTTCAATCTCCCACTGTTTCATCTCCCTCTGTTTCAATCCCACTGTTTTCAATCTCCCACTGTTTCAATCTCCCACTGTTTCAATCTCCCACTGTTTCAATATCCCACTGTTTCAATCTCCAACTATTTCAATCTCCCACTGTTTCAATCTCCCACTGTTTCAATCTCCCACTGTTTCAATATCCCACTGTTTCAATCTCCAACTATTTCAATCTCACACTGTCTCAATCTCCCACTTTTTAATCTCCCACTTTTTCAATCTCCCACTGTTTCAATCTCCCACTGTTTCAATCTCCACTGTCTCAATCTCCAACTATTTCAATCTCCCACTGTTTCAATCTCCCACTGTTTCAATCTCCACTGTTTCAATCTCCCACTGTTTCAATCTCCCACTGTTTCAATCTCCAACTGTTCAATCTCCCACTGTTTCAATCTCCCACTGTTTCAATCTCCCACTATTTCAATCTCCCACTGTCTCAATCTCCCACTGTTTCAATCTCCAACTGTTTCAATCTCCCACTGTTTCAATCTCCAATTATTTAAATCTCCAACTGTCTCAATCTCCCAATATTTACATCTCCCACTGTTTCAATCTCTCACTATTTCAATCTCCCACTATTTCAATCTCCCACTATTTCAATCTCTCACTATTTCAATCTCCAACTATTTCAATCTCCCACTGTTTCAATATCCCACTGTTTCAATATCCAACTATTTCAATCTAATACAGTCTTAATCTCCCACTTTTTAATCTCCCACTGTTTCAATATCCAACTGTTTCAATCTCCCACTGTTTCAATCTCCCACTGTCTCAATCTCCAACTATTTAAATCTCCAACTGTCTCAATATCCTACTGTCCCAATCTCCTACTATTTCAATCTCCCACTGTTTCAATCTCCCACTGTTTCAATCTCTAATTATTTAAATCTCCAACTGTCTCAATGTCCCACTGTTTCAATCTCTCACTATTTCAATCTCCCACTATTTCAATCTCCCACTATTTCAATCTCCGTCCTATTTCAATCTCCAACTATTTCAATTTTCCACTGTTTCTTTCTCCCACTGGTTCGCTCTCCCACTGTTTAAACCTTCCACTGTTTTAATTTCCCAATGATTCAATCTCCCACTTTTTCTATCTCCTACTGTTTAGGTCTCCCTCTGTTTCGGTCTCCCACTAATTCGATCTTCCATTGTTTCATTCCCCTACTATTTCAATCTCCCAGTGATTCGGTCTCCCACTGTTTCAATCTCCAGCTATTTCAATCTCCCACTGTTTCAATCTCCCACTGTTTTAATCTTCCACTATTTAATCTCCCTCTGTTTCAATCTCCCACTGTTTTATCTCCCTCTGTGTCAATCTCCCTCTGTTTCAATCTCCCACTGTATCAATCTCCAGCTATTTCAATATCCCACTGTTTCAATCTCCCACTGTTTCAATCTTCCACTATTTAATATCCCACTGTTTCATCTCCCTCTGTGTCAATCTCCCTCTGTTTCAATCTCCCACTGTTTCAATCTCCTACTGTTTTAATCTCTCACTTTTTTAAATATCCCACTGTTTCAATCTCCCATTGTTTCAAGCTCCAACTATTTCAATCTCCAACTGCGTCATTCTCTCACTGTCTCCATCTCCAACTGTTTCAATCTCCCACTGTTTCAATCTCCCACTGTTTCAATCTCCCACTGTTTCAATCTCCCACTGTCTAAATCTCTCACTGTTTCAATCTCCCACTGTTTCAATCTCCCACTGTTTCAATCTCCCACTGTCTAAATCTCTCACTGTTTCAATCTCCCACTGTTTCAATCTCCCACTGTCTAATTCTCTCACTGTTTGAATCTCCCACTGTTTCAATCACCCATTCCCCCTCTGCCGTGTGTCCACCGTGACGAGGTAGAGAGGCTTGAGTGTTCCAATGACCCCAAGAGCTATGCCGACGGTAGCATAGCTACTGGTAGGGCCACCCATGTCGGACAGGTCAAGGGAGATGGACCAGACGAAGAGACACACAAACCTGCTGCCTTGTAGGTAGACTGGGGACAGTCAAAGGCTAGGGAAAGCATCCCGAACAAATGCTTGTCGAAATCGGATGTACTGAGCCACAGGCTTGACAAAGAAGTGCAACGTAAAACCTGCTGCCTTGTAGGTAGACTGGGGACAGTCAAAGGCTAGGGAAAGCACCCCAAACAAATGCTTGTCGAAATCGGACGTACTGAGCCACAGGCTTGACAAAGCAGTGCAACATAACTTAATTCATGATGTCACAAATTAAAATTGATCGTTATGGTGCTAATCCCGCGAAGTCCCATCAGGTGGTGATAGTGCCGGGCCCCCTGCCTCAAGGGGGTCCACCCATGACTACTGGTGGTCACCTTCCCCTGTGCTGTGGAGTCAAGGCACAGAGGGGTAGGTTAAGAGCTATTGACCAAACACCCCGGACACTCAACATACTACAGTGGAATGCCGAAGGAGTTTATAACAAGAAAGCCTCCCTAACACAGCGTCTTCATAAAGATAGAATAGATGTGGCATGCATTCAAGAGACACACCTCAACGCCAATCACAAATTCTCAGTCAGAGGATATCAGGCCACACGTTTCGACCGCGAAGGACACAAAGGAGGAGTTCTAATACTTACACGAAATACAATACCTTGCAGCGAAGTATCTGTGATCTCTGACAACCAAACGGAAATTATAGGTGTTTATATAATGATAAAGGACGTGAAAATAAGAATTTACAATCTGTATAGCCCAGCAGATGAGGACCTTACACTCTCAAACATGACAATTAAATTACATTGGCACCTTGCCGTCTTGACAGACGATAGTTTGTGCTTTAAAAAGCATAATAACTTTTACCCATAGCGGTAGCGTATGTGACTGATAAGGCCAATTTGCGCTGTAAATGTCCGTTCACAGTGGGTGCATGTGAACACGTGGTCATTTCCACCATCATGCACCATCTTACGTCTCACACGTTCGGTGTGTGACTTATCTGCAACAATTTTCTCTTTTGTCTTTATTCCATTTCTGATGTTTGCCCTCCATGCAACACGTTCAGCGACGACTTGCTCTCAATGTGCATTATCAATGCCTGTATCAATCATGTCCCGCTTACACACATCTTTGTATCGTAGTAGAGGCCGACCCTGAGATCTCTTACCCATCTGTAATTCACCAGAAAAGATGTACTTTGGTATTCTACCATCATCCATCCTCCTAAGATGTCCTATCCATCTAAGTCTACGAAGACTGAGCATGGAATAAACCGTCACACAACCGGATCTTTCCAATACTTCAGTAATTGTGATTTTGTATTGCCACTTTAATACCAAGAATTCTTCGCAGACACCGCATATGAAAGCTGTTTAAACGTTTCTCTTGGTGTGAGTAAGTTGTCCAGGTTTCACTGCCATAAAGAAGAGTACTAAGGACACAGGCTTGATAGACAAGGACTTTTGTTTTGGCAGTAAGCTTCCTGTTCTCCCAGACTCTTTTTCTTAACCTGTTCATTGTTGTTGCTGCCTTACCAATCCGGATGTTGATTTCCTGATCTAGGGATAATTTGCTATTTACCACTTATCCTAGATATGTAAAATGGTCTACCATCTCTAGTTCGGCGTCGTAAATAAAGATTGATGGTACCCCATGTGCACCTTGTGACATAATCTGTGTCTTCTTTTTGCTAATTGTTAAACCAAATTCAGAACAAGCATTGGAGAATGCAGATAGTAGACATTGTAATTCTTCCTCAGAGTGGGTCGTAACTGCAGCATCATCTGCAAAAATGCAAAAAGCAACTCTCTGATCAGTATCCTCCTAATTTTGGTCTTGGCCTTCAATCTCTGAGCATTGTAGAGGCCACCATTTAAGCGTGAGTGAATGTATATATCACCATTCTGATCACAAAAGACATATTTCAGTAGAAGTGAAAAGTATATTCCAAAGAGGGTGGGAGCTAGTACACAACCTTGCTTAACTCCACTCTTGATTTGAAACTCTTCAGAAGTTGCACCATCAAACTTGATTATACCCTTCATGCCTATGTGGAACGATTCCATAATGGACAGAAGAGTTGGTGGGCAGCCAATCTTCTTTAGTGCCTTGAACAGACCCTCACGACTGACCAAATCAAATTCCTTTGTGAGGTCGATGAAGGCAATAAACAGTGGTTGATTCTGTTCACGGCATTTTTCTTGCATTTGTGGCAATGAGAATATCATATCAATGGTAGACCGGTTCTGTCGAAAGCCACACTGTGATTCGGGGTAGACTTGATCTCCTAGGACTTGAAGTCTGCGCAGAACAATTCTGGCAAATACTTTCCCAACAATACACAGAAGTGAGATACCTCTATAGTTGTTGCAGTCGCTCCGATCGCCCTTGTTCTTGTACAGTTATGATGCTTGAATCTTTGAAATCCTGTGGGACTTGTCCTTCTCGACAGAATAGCTCTATTAGCTGGTGGATCTTTAGAGTGAGTGTGTCTTGCCCACTCCTGATAACCTCTATTGGAATCCCATCCTTACCTGGAGCCTTGCCAGATGCAAGTTCATTTATAGCACACTTAACTTCTGTTATGGTGGGAAGTGTGTCCAGGTGGTCAAGAGTTGGTAGAGCCTCTACGGCGTTGAGGGCATCATCCGCTAATTTGGTCTCACTTGAGAAAAGCTCCAAATAGTGCTCTACCCATCTGTCCATCTGCTGTTTCTTATCAGTGATGATTTCTCCAGTCAAGGTTTTCAATGGTGCACTTCTTTTGATCACTGGACTACAGGCTTTATTTATTCCTTCATACATGTTTCTTATGTTTCCCTTATCACTTGCGATTTGAATGGAGTCACATAACTTGATCCAATAATCATTTGCACACTGCCTGGCAGCCTTTTGCACATCCTTCCTAGCTTGCCTTAGCTCACTCAGCGTGAAACTCCTTGTTTCTTAAGAGAGCTATCTTCTTCTTATCAATCAGGGACTGCAGTATCTGGCTGTTTGCCGCAAACCAGTCCTGCCTCTTATGATCCACAGTGCCGTAAACCCCTACCACTGTTTTACAAAGAGTTTCCTTAAGTTGACCCCACTTTTCATTTACTGTACAATTTTCTGGTGTATCAATGAAAGCGTCTTCAAGTTGCTGTTGAAACTGAAAGCACTTTTCAGGATCGTGAGTGTTAATAATATTAATCCTGGGGCTAGATTTGTGTTTAGCTGTGTAGATTCTCTTTGGTCTCAGTCTAACCCATGCAACAACCAAAGAATGATCCGTATCACAGTCAGTAATGTGGTAACTTCGAGTCAATGATATATGGTTCAGATGTTGTCTCCGTGTGATCATGAAGTCGAGCTGGTGCAAATGGCCGGATCTTGGATATTTCCATGTGACCTTATGCATCTCTTTTGTTTTAAAAAAGGAGTTTGTAATACATAGGTCATTACTGGTGCAATGCTCAAGCAGCCTTTGCCCATTTTCATTCATGCGACCGATGTTGTATTTTCCAAGGCACACTGGCCATGAACTCGAGTCCTTGCCCACACGCGCAAATCACCGAGCATATAAATGTAGTCAGATTTCGGAACTGCCTTGATCACGGAGTCTAACTCCTCATAGAACGAATCCTTTACATCATCAGAGGAATCGAGTGTCGGTGCATATGCAGTAATAATGGTGGCAAAACCACAAGAGGTTGCCAAGAGCAGGGATAATAGTCTTTCATTTCCTCCTGCTGGAATTTCAATCATTCCCAGTAGCGAATTCTTCACTGCAAAGCCCACACACCATGTTGTCAATTTTTCTGCCTGCCCTCTACCCTTCCAAAAAAGGGTGTAATTGTTTTCCCTGAGTGACCCTTCCTCAGCGAGGCGAGTCTCCTGCAGGCCAGCAATATCAATGTTAAGACGATTGAGTTCGGCATCAATCACAGCCGTTTTTTCACATCGTCAATATTGGTCAAGTCAGTGGAAAATCCTGGACACATGGTTCTCACGTTCCAGGTTGCAAGCCGTAGCTTGAGGTTTCTATTTTTATTGTTATTTGTACCTGGTGCATTGGTTTTACAGCCTGCGATTCAGATTTTTTGTCCTAGCCCCAAGCACGCATTGAAGCAGGCAGGCTGTGGCGGATCAGCACCCAATTGGCCGGGGGATGCCTAGCTTGATGCGGGCCGTAGCTGACCAGTGACGCCTGTAGGTGTCTCCCACCGCCAGAAGCAACGCGTGGCGCCCCATGTCTACGCCAATTGACAGGGACTTATAACCCGTAACAGTTGCCTCTCGCTTTGATTCCGAGACCGGTTAAGACCAGGGATGGAGTTATTGCCTCTCCATAGCACAAAGGCTGGGCTAAAATATAGAGATCATGTGTCGCCCGTGCAGCATGATCCCTCTCTAGGCCTGCCTAGTTCACTCCAGAGGAAAGTTAACACATATACATCTGGAACAAGACAAGCTGCAGAAGCTGCCGGATCAGCAAAGCAATGCTCTAACTGTCCGCCTGTCGGAGCTTCGATCCTAGACCATCTGCCAATCAAGGCTTAGGGCCTGGTCTGCCCTGCCATGACATTTTGTCTTTAGCTTGCATTTCCTCGCACTAGGGTAAGGCTTGTACCCTCCCAATTGCGCTCTTCCGCCCGAAGCCGTTGGCACAATGTGGGGTGTCGGGTTTGGTAAGCGCCGCCCAACGTTCGGCGCTAACAGAAAGCAGGTAGTACCGTCTACTGTTATACGGTAGCTCAGTCATATCTGACTTACACCTGACCACACAAACATGAAAATAACTTACACAAACTGCATTATTGTCGGAGAATTTAATAGCCGTTCAGAAAGATGGGGATATCCAGATAGTGACAAAAGAAATAGACTCAAATCTCCATCTACTCAACAAAGCGGATGACACACCGAGCTTCTACTCCAGAAGATGGTTTACCACTTCTACTCCAGACTTAGCTTTCTGCACAGGAGACATCCTCCACAAAATAGATCGCCATGTGCTTGACCAATTAACAGGTAGTGACCACAGACCAATCAAGCTTATAATGAATATGGAGTACGTTCCACGGGAGCAAAAGCCTTTGCCCCGCTGGAATACAAACGAGCAGATTGGGACAGATTTGCCATACTAACAGACAAATATTGTGAAAACATAAATACACGATGTGGCAACATGAAGCAAATGGTCGAAAGTCTAAAAAGAACAATAATACAGGCGGCCACTGACTCTATTCCAAGAGTAGAGAGGAAAAATTACAAACCATACTGGGCTGAAGAACTACAAATTTTGAAGGACTAAGTTGACGATGCCAGGAAAACAGCAGAGCGAAAACAAACAACTGAAGCGAACATCTCTCTCAAAGCCAACTCAGCAAAATATAAAAGAACAGTAAATCAAACAAGAGATTTTTGGAGGGAAAAAACAGAAAACCTGAACTTTGACAGGGATGGAAACAAACTGTGGAAACTAGTAAAAGCCATGAACAATGAAGGACCTAGAAACAAACAACTAACAATTAAACAAGGAAATGCCTTGCTTACAGGAAAAAAGGCTGCAAATGCCTTCCAAGCGAAAAAGCACACACTAGCGGTCTGGATAGATTTAGAAAAAGCATTTGATAAAGTATGGAAAGAAGGACTGAAAGTAAAACTGCAAAAGATGCATGTTTGTGGGAAAATGTACAAATGGATCAGCCCCTACCTTGAGAACAGAACTGCCAGGACAAAAGTACTAGGACAAACCAGCAAAATGATGCTGTTGGAGCAAGGTGTCCCCCAAGGAGGAATTCTTTCACCAACATTATTCCTAGCATATATAAATGACATCACGGAAAACTTTCCAGCCAGAGTACACATATCCTCCTGTGCAGATGACCTAGCCATATGGACATCTGAAGAATATATTAGTACAGCTAACAGCAGAATACAGCAAGCCTTATTAGCGCTAGAGGACTGGTCAAAATCATGGCTAGTGAAGATAAGTGATTAGAAAACAACATGCACAGTGTTCTCCCTCTCAAATAAAGCTCAGCAACCTAAGCTGGTATTGAATGGAAAAATATTGCGCCATGAAGAAAATCCAAACTATCTAGGAGTCACCTTTGATCGTCGCCTGACATGGAAGACACAGGTTGAGAAAAATCGAACAAGAGCAAGGCAGAGAATGGCAATCATGAAAAAGCTTGCTGGTACAACGTGGGGAGCAGATGAGAAAGTTCTCAAGAAGTTATATACTGGACGGGTGAGGCCAGTACTGGAATATGGCATTGCAGCTTGGGCAACAGCAGCTAAGTAAAACTTTAACAAAATAAGTAGAGTCCAAAATCAAGGAATGCGAATCATAACTGGAAGCCTGAAGACAACGCCTATTAATGAACTAGAAAAGATCACTTGATTACAACCAATGCAGTATAGAAAGATAGCAGAGCCCAGCAACAAACAGAAACATTTAGAAGATTGACAGACCACCCTATGTGTAACAGGTTTAATGGTTTTGGAAAGAGAAGACTACAGCGTAGCAACTTTGTAGAAACTGCAAAACGAAAGATTAGGGCAGATCCCATACTTAACATATCAACAGTCAAAGCCATTTACAATGCACACAAGTTCCCAGCTTGGAGACAGCAGCAACTGCCTGAGATGATAGAAAATATTCCTGGTATTGAGAAAAGGAACACTTAGAATGAAACAGAAAGAAGAAAAATCGCTCTAAACTACATAAAAGAACATTACCATGGTAGCAATTGGACCCATACATATACAGACGGATCAGCTAAAAATTCAATAGAAAATGGAGGAGGAAGAGGAATTCTCCTAAATTTAAAAATGGAGTGAAAAAACACAGTCAGTGACAACTGGAAAATTTTCAAGTAACTTCAAAGCAGAGGTAGAAGCTTTGAAAACTGCAGCAGAAATGCTCTTGATAGAGGAAAATAAAGAGAAGCAAATAGCTATCTTCACAGATGCAAATCAGCTGTCTCAATACTGAAGAGCACAAACAGCACAGAACTAGCAGACCAAAGAGCATCACTCTATGGACTATGTCAGAAATCTCAAAAAGTTGTAATACAGTGGATCCCATCACATTGCAGTATATCTGGAAATGAAGAGGCTTACAGACTGGCAAAAGAGGGCGGACGACTACCACAGCCTGACATAGACATTACCTATATTGAGGCAAAGAGGTTTATCAAAAGCACTTATAGAACCAAATGGGAATCAGGCTACCAGAAAGATGATGCATATTACAAACTCGACCGAAGAGAACAAGTAGCGATCTTCAGACTCCGCACAGGACATAACAGGCTGAAATACCACTTGTTCAGTAAACTAAAGATAGGAGATACTGATGAATGTAATTGTGGAACTGGTAACATGACAGCTAAACATTTGCTGCAGGAGTGCCCAATATATGCAGAACAGAGAAAGATATGTTGGCCCACACCTGCTTCATTTGAGGACAAGCTCTATGGAGATATCAACAAGCTCAAGTTGACTGCAGCTTACTTTAACTACATTAAAGTTGACATCTAAAGGTGCATGAAGACGTACTTAGACTGCTACACTTCATACCACAGGTATGTCGGTTACAAAAGCGTCCCAGAGGCATGAAATGGAATATTGCTTGGATAGCAAATCCATTACGTGGAAAGTCCAAATCGAAGGCTCACTGTGTGGGTTTCGATACAGGTGGAAAAAGTGTCCTAGTGGCACAAAATGGATTATTGCTTGGATAGCAAATCCATTACGTGTAAAGTCTAAATCGAAAGCTCACTGTGTGGATGTCATCTGCAGACGGCATACTTCTGGTTTCCGGAAGAACAGCCTATGATGAACGGAAGGCCCAATATACGGAAGTGAGGCTAAGCAGCCATGTGTAGGACGTGACGATTCCTTGGGTAAGCCCAGTACCAGAGTGCTATGTGTCGGTTCTGCAATTATGGGAGCCTCCTTGGATGGCGGGGAATGCCCATGGTCTGTCCCTGCCTTCCCTTGAGGACTGACCAGGATGTCTTTGGCTGTTCTATATGGGCCAGCTGGGATGAGGGATAGCACCACAACAGTGAGAGTCAAACGTCCTAAGAAACCCTCGGGAACGTTGACCCGGTCACAAAATGCCCGCAGAAGTCGGATGTGTTGGCCTAACGGCGCAAGAACACAGCTCTGCTGTAAACAGGCACAACGCAAACACGTCCGAAAAAAAAACTCCAGATGAACGCAGAAGAAGAAGAAGAAGAAGAAGAAGAAGAAGAAGAAGAAGAAGAAGAAGAAGAAGAAGAAGAAGAAGAAGAAGAAGAAGAAGAAGAAGAAGAAGAAGAAGAAGAAATGAGTTGCGCAACGTGCTTACGCTAGAAGAAGCAGTTAATTCATAAAGAAGATCAGTTGCTAACGTGCTCACTCTAGAGGTAGCTGTTGTTGCCTAAATAAGATCAATTGCGAAAGGTGCTCACAGTAGAAGAAGCAGTTGAAGCATATATAAGATCAGTTGCGCAACGTGCTCACTATGGAAAGAGCATTTAAGGCATACAAAAGATCAATTGCGCAACGTGCTCACTATGGCAAGAGCAGTTAAGGCATACAAAAGATCAGTTGCGCAACGTGCTCACTCAAGAAGAAGCAGTGGGTGTATAAATAAGATCACTTGCGCAACGTGATCACTTTACAAAAAGCAGTTAAGTTATAAATAAGATCAGTTGGGCAACGCGCTCGCTCTAGAAGAAGCAGTGGCTTCATTGATAAGATCAGTTGCGCAACGGGCTCTCTATTGAAACAGTAGTTAGGGCATAAATAGGAACAGTTGTGCAACGTTCTCACTATAGCAAGAGTAGATAAGGCATAAATAAAAACAGTTGCGCAACGTGCTCACTTTAAAAAAGTAGTTAGAGCATAAATAAGATCAGTTGCGCTATGTGTTCACTCTAGATGAAGCAGTTGAGACATAAATAAGGACAATTTCGCATTGCGCTCAAAATAGAAAAAAATAGTTATGGCATAAATAAGATCAGTTGCGCAACGTGCTCACTATAGAAAAAGTAGTTTATTGGCACCTTGCCGTCTTGACAGACGATAGTTTTTAAGGGATGGAGTTATTGCCTCTCCATAGCACAAAGCCTGGGCTAAAATATAGAGATCATGTGTTGCCCATGCAGCATGATCCCTCTCTCGGCCTGCCTAGTTCACTCCAGAGGAAAAGTAACACCTCTACATCTAGAAGAAGACAAGCTGCAGAAGCTGCCGGATCAGCAAAGCAAGCTCTAATTGTCCGCCTGTCGGAGCTTCGATCCTAGACCAGCCGCCAACCAAGGCTTGGGCCTGGTCTGCCCTGCCATGACACTTTGTCTTTAGGTTGCATTTCCTCGCACCAGGGTAAGGCTTGTACCCTCCCAATTGCGCTCTTCCGCCCGAAGCCGTTGGCACAATGTGGGGTATCGGGTTTGGTAAGCGCCGCCCAACGTTCGGCGCTAACAGAAAGCAGGTGTCATAATCTCCCCACCAGTTCTACCGCGTCTTCATCAACGACGCCTGGCAATTACGGCCAGGTCCGCCTGTGAGCGACACTAACCACGCTGTGACAGGAATGGTCAGTCGGTGCATGCGTGGGACATGAAGTCCACGCAGGGACACAACCCCGCCTAGCGAGGACTCACAGCGGTTAGGGGGCAGACGGCTCCGGACGGTTGTACAGGACAGACGGATTGAATGGTGCTCGTATGACTTGTGTGTATGAACGCTAATAGACAGAACGCCTGTGTGAGTATAGGAGACTGTGCGCCTGGTATGTAGGATTGTGAGTTGTATACATTGCATTTATATATCTTTTGATTGTATTATGGCATCGCTATTGTAATAGCGCGATGCATGTAATGGTTGTAGCGAGTGAGAAGTGCGAATAAAGTGTTTGAATTGTATTCTCAGTGTGTCACGTAAAGTCATTCTGTGACAGTGTTTGTATCACATCTGTTAGTTGTTACGAGCCTGTTTTATGGCTGAATGCAAGATTCTGACAGGTGTGAACGTGGGTGCATCGTCCAGCTTGAACCAGTTATAAAATAGATGCGAATGTGAATGTATCGTCCATCTTGGAATTAGTTGTAAAATAGGATTGAACGTTTGTGTAAGCGGAAAGTTTTGGAAAGAAAGCAACATGGAAAGTAAGTTGTTGAATGTATTGAACGGACGACATTACGACTAACAAACATACTCGACAGCACACGAACCTACAAAACTTAGTTGACAACGCAGCCTTCACCCAGAAGTTTGAAACAATAATGGAGCATTATCAGATCCCAGAGACTGAATGGAACATTATCTATATGAGAAGTCTTTCAGGGGAACCTCTCAAAGTGATAGAGACCATTCCCAAAAATCTCAGGAAAGACTATCAATATATAAAGTCCAAAATTATGTCACACTTCCTGTTAGATGAAGCAGGCTACAGAGAACAGTTTAGTAAATTAGCTCCAAAACCTACACAAACTTTCTCTGACTACGTCTCAGTAGTAAAGGATATATTTAGTAAATGGCTGTCAGCAGCCAAAGTAAATAACTCACTACGGAGAAATAGGAGGAACATCAGGAGAGACGACAACTGGTAAAGCTCCCTGAAAGAAACAGCACCATATGACGGGGTCGGTACCCAATTACTCCAGGCAACAAGTTCGCGACTCTGTCCAGACATGAAAAACATCGTCAAGAAAGTAACGAACGCAGTCAACCCACCAGAAGCCGAGAATCTGACAACAAGCAGACCAAAGTACGAAAGAAATCAAATCAAATCAACTTTTTAAAATTTATTATAGACAAACTTCAAGCTACACCATAAACACCCCTACATAGCTAGGTCGAAAATTCGAAGGCTGAAAGAGGGTACTCGTATCAGAAATTGGAATTGGAATTGGAATTTTTTTTTCATTCATAACACTGCATTTAGCATCGCTAACATGTCTGGAAGAGGTAAAGGCGGCAAGGGTCTCGGCAAAGAAGGCACTAAGCGTCACCACAATGTCCTGCGCGATAGCATCCAGGGTATCACCAAACCTGCCATCCGCCGACTGGCCCGGCGAGGAGGTGTCAAGCGCATCTCCGGGCTCATCTATGAGGAAACCAGAGGTGTCCTCAAGGTGTTCCTAGAGAACGTCACTTATATCGAATAAAATTAGGTGGAACTGCGGTAAAGCTGTGAAAGTGTAAACAATATAAAATGACACAAAGTAGTGCAGCTTTACATAACAGAGTTAAGACACATGCAGAACGTTGCGGAAATTAGCCTTCATTAGCAAACAAGCACATTCACAAACACAACATACAGTCAAGGAGACACTTTTAATTCTCTCTCTCTCTCGCTCTCTCGCTCTCTCTCTCTCTCTCTCTCTCTCTCTCTCTCTCTCTCTCTCTCTCTCGCTCTCTCTCTCGCTCGCTCTTTCTCGCTCGCTCGCTCTCTCTCTCACCCGCTCTCTCTCTCCCTCTCTCTCTCGCTCCCTCCCTCTCTCTCTCTCTCTCTTTTCTTGCATATACTTTGCACATGTCCACATACACTAGCATTTTGTCTGTTGAGGTGTGTCTATGTATGTATGCGCGTTCACGCATATCAGTCCACCCAGACTTTTAGACTCGCCCCTATAATAACACAATGGGGTTTTGGTTAGTACCACCTTCAATCTTACATCCACTGTGATCAGCTCAGATACCCTTACCAAACCAGTTACCGTCCTCCTACCCCGCCCCCTTCTTTCTATGTGCTCACTGGACAGTAACACCCAGCACCGGGTATCAGAATACATCGGAGATTTTTAGTCACTTACAGATCCGAACGGTGAGGTGAGTATGAACGTTTTTTCTATTAACATTTTTTTCAATTAAACATTTTCTTCAACTAACATTCTTTTCAATTAACATTTTTTTTCAATTCTCATTTTCTCTTCATTGCTTCCATTTTCCCATGCTTTTGTTCATCTCGTCCTGTCGTCACCTTCTGATGTAGTCACAGGAGATCTCCTTGACAGTATGTTGTGTTTGTGAATGTGTTTGTTTGCTGATGAAGGCTAATCGCCGCAACGTTCTGTATGTGTCTTAACTCTGTTATGTAAAGATGCACTACTTTGTGTCATTTTATATCACTTACATCGAGCACGCCAAGTGGAAGACCGCCACCGCCATGGACGCCGTCTACGCCCTCAAGCCCCAGGGTCGCACACTGTATGGCTTCGGAGGTTAGAGGATCCAGTCTCAGCCATACCCACTCCGGCCCTTTTTAGGGCCATCCACCACACCCCAATTTAGCACCCCTCTTGTTGACATCGCCACGAGTTCACACAATAATTGTTTGTTTTTTTTTCCTCTTAGGTGTCTGCAGTGTTGCCATTTTAGTGCTTTTCGCACTAAATTTAGTGCTTTTTCAAGTCATTTAGTGCGAAAATTATGCTTTTAGCGCAGCCGCGCAAATTTAGTGCTTCACAGATTATTTTTTTTTTGGGGGGGGGGGGGGGGGGGGTGCTTTTTAGTGCTTTTTGGGTGGGTAAAAATTACTTTGAAAAATCATTTTGGGGACACTAAAAAGCCGAAATTGAACTGCAGCGAGGGAGTAAAACAATCTTAGTACATTACCGTGCAATATTCAAGTAATTTAACTCCCTTTAATACGATTTAGATGAAGTGAGTGACTGCAACGCGCAGGCAATATGCAATGCGTTAAAAGATTGTTTAAACAAGAATGGACTTGAGTTGCAAAGACTAGTTGCACTCGGCACTGACAATGCATCTGTCATGACAGGTGTAAACAATGGAGTATATACAAAATTAAAATCCGAAGTTCCTCATCTGGTACTAGTTAGGTGTGTATGTCATTCCCTTCAGCTGGCAGTGTCACAGGCTGCAGCTGCTTGTCTGCCCAGGAACATAGAGTTCATGATTAGAGAAACATATAACTGGTTTTCTCACTCAAGTCTTCGTCAAGCAAAGTACAGGGAGCTTTTTGCTTCAATAAATGATGGACAACATCCGCTGAAGGTTGTTCAATTAAGCCAGACACGATGGATGTCCATTCAATCTGCCATTGTCAGAATATTGCAGCAGTGGGTCGAGCTCAGAACTCATTTTGATATAGCAAGACTCAACGAGCGCTGTTATACAGCAGAACTTCTACATTCTATGTTTAGCGACATGAAAAACTATGTGTATCTCATATTTCTCAAGCATATTCTCGGAGAAGTTCAAAGTGTGAATAAGAAATTCGAAGCAGATATACAGGATCCAACAAAACTACTCAGCGATCTTGTCCAAGTCACTGATTCTATCAGTTCAAAGATTGCTATTCCTGGGAAAAAAATAACAGAAAGTGATGCTATTCAAGATTATTTAGATCCTAATCCCAATCTAGGTTATGAGTTTGAGAAAGAAATAGCAGGACTACCAGTTTCCTGATGAGAAAGAAATTCGTGGAAGGTGCATCCAGTTTTTAATAGAGCTATTGACACAGCTGCGTTAACGTTGCCCGATAACGTTCGAGTGTTGCAGTCCATGTCATGTCTTAGTGGAAGTGAATGTCCTACAGCCAATGAAGCCCTGTATATTGGATCTTGCTAAAATGTTTGTAGAAGATGCAGCTACTTTCACACGCATCGATTTCCAGTGGAGAAAACTTCATCATATGCAGTGGACACTGACCTCTGACACACTTGGACTGTGGGCAGAAATAGCCTCATACAGGGATGCCACCGGTGAAAATCCTTTCCAAGATCTTACAGATTTAGCTTTAACTGTGCTCATTTTACCTCATTCCAATGCGGACGTGGAGCGTATTTTCAGTCAGATGGGAGTTATAAAATAAAAATTGCGGAACAGACTGAGCATCAAGAGTTTGACAGCTGTTTTGACTATTAGATATGGAATGAAAAGATATGGCAAATGCTGTCATGATTATAAACTACTTAAGGACATTCTGCGAAAAATTGGAGGAAAGCGTTGACCAAACTTTGTTGAACATCAAGAATACAATTCAATCTAACGCAGAAGAATGTCTCGGTGTGTTAACCACGCATAGAAAGAACAGATGGTTCAATCAAAAATGTGAAGAAGCAGTCATTAGGAAAAAGAATGCCAGACATGTATGGTTAAATGACATCAACAACACCCAAATGGAAGAGCAATATAGAAATGAATGCAAAGAGGCTACAAAAATAGTTCGACAGCAGAAGCGAGATATATGAGCAATATAATCAAAGATATGGAAACTAATCACCAGGAAAACGAATCCAGAAAGTTCTTTAAAGAACTGAAGTCAATGAAACGAGGGTACCAACACAACACATATGGTTTAAAAGACAAAAATGGGAATATGATAAATACCAATGAGGAAATGTGTAACACATGGAAAGAATACTTTGTTGAATTATTAAATTGTGAAGCTCCAAGTAACACTTTCCCACAGGAACGGGTTCTAACGTGTGAACCACAAATTGAAGAACCTGCATTTGAAGAAATCCTATATGTAATCACATGACTTAAAAACAATAAGGCAACTGGGGCTGATGGAATTGCTGCTGAATTTATAAAGGCAGGTGGCCATGCATTACATCTAAAGCTATACGAACTAATAATAAAAATCTGGAGGACTGAAGAATTACCCCATGACTGGAAAGAGTCATTATTGATACCTATCTTTAATAAAGGAGACAAGTTCCAGTGTGAAAATTTTAGAGAAATATCACTACTGTCCATAAGCTATAAGATACTATCCGCAGTATTACTAAATAGACTAAAACCATATTCAGAATACATATTAGGTGACTACCAGGCGGGTTTTAGACAAAACAGATCAACAATAGATCAGATATTTATCTTACGACAAATAGCCGAGAAAAATTGGGAATATAAAAGAGATCTCCATAACATTTTTGTGGATTTTAAAAAGGCTTATGATAGTGTCCATAGGAATAGTCTATGGAATGCTATGCAGGAATTTGGAATACCAAGGAAGTTAATCAACAAGACCAGACTATGCATGGAAGATACTTATAATATAGTAACATATAAAGGCAGGAAATCAGACCCCTTCCAAATAACATCTGGCTTGAAACAGGGTGATGCACTATCGCCGCTACTCTTCAATCTGGCTCTAGAGAAAGTTGTAAGGAAGGTAAAGGAGAAATGTGATATTGGAGGAACATCCAAGCTGCTTGGTTATGCAGATGATATAGATATTATAGGGGAAAATGAACAAAAGACATTAGAATTATTGACTCACTTAAAGGAAAAGGCCCAACAGATGGGGCTGGTTATCAACCAAGATAAGACAGAATATATGGTAATTTCAAGAGAAGGAATGGCTAAAAACTCTGGCCACATACAAATAGATAATATGACCTTTAAAAGAACGGAAATATACAAATACCCGGGTACAATCTTCAACTGCTCCAACATCATAAGGGAAGAAATACAAACTAGAATCAATTCTGGAAATAAGATATACTATGCACTACAACATCTACTAAAATCAAATGCGCTATCTCGTAACACCAAAATCACAATATACAAAACACTGATCAGGCCAGTTTTGCTGTATGGCTCTGAAACCCGGAGTACAACGAAAGGAGACGAAGCCTTGTTACAAACCGTTGAGAACAAAGTTTTAGGACGCATCTTTGGACCCATTAGGGATACACAAAGTGGAGAGTGGAAAAGAAGTAACAAAGACATTTATGATCTGTTTAAGTCCCAGCTAATCACTGGTATCATGAAGGCTAATAGACTACAATGCCTGGGGCATATAGAAAGAATGGAAGATAATAGGGAAACAAAACTCGCATACACTCAGGAAATAAATGACCGTAGACCCCGAGGTAGACCAAGAAGACGGTGGAGAGATAGTATATATACAGACCTACAAGCACTTGGAATCAACGACTGGCAAGAGAAGGTCAACCAGAGAGACGAATGGAGATGGATTGTATCTGCAGCAAAAAACCTCAATGGATCGGAACGCTGAAGAAGAAGAAGAAGAAGAAGAAGAAGAAGAAGAAGAAGAAGAAGAAGAAGAAGAAGAAGAAGAAGAAGAAGAAGAAGAAGAAGAAGAAGAAGAAGAAGAAGAAGAAGAAGGAGAAGAAGAAGAAGGAGAAGAAGAAGAAGAAGAAGAAGAAGAAGAAGAAGAAGAAGAAGAAGAAGAAGAAGAAATAAGATCTGTTGCGCAACGTGCTCACTCTAGATCAGAGGTTCCCAAACCATAGCCCGAGCGAGCTGTCAGAAAGTGGCACGCGAGGCCTCGTTTCAGTCGAGATTTCAAAAGTTCACAATAGAGGAGGATAATGTTGCCCTCTTCATAAATCCGTTCCTATTCCCTGATGCCAAGCTCTGTCAATAACAGCAAAACCTTCAAATAATTGACTTGAAATGCAATTCTGCACTGAGATGTAAATTTCTGGAGCTGCCTGCTTCACCTTCAGCTGATCATATGATTTCATTCTGGCGACTATTGCCTGTCGAACAATTTGAACACTTGCGTTCATTCGTGAAGAGGTACATTTGTAGTTTTGGATCGACTTATAGATGCGAGCAGTCATTTTCCGCAATGATCTTTATAAAAAAACAAAACAAACAAGCAACGTTCCAGACTCACCGACATTAACCTAGCTTCGCTTATGACTTTGGACACGGACGATTTTTGCCCAGACATCTGAACTTAAGTAACTGGTTATGAAGAACAGATACAATTGTAAATTAATTACATTAATAGCGCTTTTCGAAATTGATTTAAGATTTATTGTTAAATGAACTTTTGATTTTAAACCAAAAAATTACCGCAGTGTAGTACTGACACTGACTACCTTTAATGTTTTAGAATTTTGGTGACGAAAGTTAAGAAAGGTAAGAATTATATTGCACGACTTTTATAATTTTATAACGTTGTGGCCCGCTTAAATACCGAAAATAGTAAATATGGCCCTCGGCTTAAAAAGCCTGGGAACCACTGTTCTAGAGTGACTACTTTTCACAACTGATCTTTTTTATACTCCGGATGCTTCTTCTAGAGTGCGCACGTTGCGCAATTGATCTTATTTATTCCTCAACGGCTTCTTCCAGAGTGAGCTCGTTGCGTAACTGTTCTTTGTTATGCCATGACGGCTTCTTCCAGAGTGAGCTCGTTGCGTAACTGTTCTTTGTTATGCCATGACGGCTTCTTCCAGAGTGAGCTCGTTGCGTAACTGTTCTTTGTTATGCCATGACGGCTTCTTCCAGAGTGAGCTCGTTGCGTAACTGTTCTTTGTTATGCCATGACGGCTTCTTCCAGAGTGAGCTCGTTGCGTAACTGTTCTTTGTTATGCCATGACTGCTTCTTCCAGAGTGAACACGTTGCGCAACTGATCTTATTTATGAATCAACTGCTTCTTCTAGAGTGAACACTTTTCACAACTGATCTTGTTTATGCCCCAGATGCATCTTCTGGAGTGAGCACGTGCGAAACTGATCAAATTTATGCCTAAACGTATTATTCTAGAGTGAGCACGTTGCACAACTGATCATATGTATGCCCCAAGTGCTTCTTCTAGAGTGAGCACGTTGTGCAACTGTTCTTAGTTATGCCTTGACCGCTTCTTCTAGAGTGAGCACGTTGCGCAACTGATCTTATTTATGCCTCGACTGCTTCTTCTAAAATGAGCACATTGCGCAACGGATCTTATTTACGAATCAACTGCTTCTTCCAGAGTGAGCACTTTTCACAACTGATCTTTAGTATGCCCTAAATGCTTCTTCTGGAGTGAGCACTTCTATCTTGGCCTTGTGGCATGGTCGAGACAGAAACACGGAGCTGATCCACGACTCTGGTGATCGAGTGAGATGGCAGAACATGACCGCTTACGCTTACCGGCGTGGCACATGATGGATGGATGGATGGAGTGAGCACGTTGCACAACTGATCTTCTTTATGCCTCAAATGCTTCTTCTAGTGAGATCACGTTGCAAAAATGATCTTATTTATGCATCAGCGGTTTCCTCTAGAGTGAGCACCTTGGGCAACTGATTTTCTTTATGCCTAAATGTCTTCTTCTATAGTGAGCACGTTACGCAACTGATCTTATTTATGCCTCGACTGCTTCGTCTGAAGTGAGCACGTTACGCAGCTGATCTTATTTATCCCTAGACAACTTCTTCTGAAGTGAGCACGTTACGCAACTGATCTTATTTATCCCTAGACAGCTTCTTCTGAAGTGAGCACGTTACGCAGCTGATCTTATTTATCCCTAGACAACTTCTTCTAAAGTGAGCACGTTACGCAGCTGATCTTATTTATCCCTAGACAACTTCTTCTAAAGTGAGCACGTTACGCAACTGATCTTATTTATCCCTAGACAACTTCTTCTAAAGTGAGCACGTTACGCAACTGATCTTATTTATCCCTAGACAACTTCTTCTAAAGTGAGCACGTTACGCAGCTGATCTTATTTATCCCTAGACAACTTCTTCTAAAGTGAGCACGTTACGCAACTGATCTTATTTATGCCTCGACTGCTTCTTCTAAAGTGAGCACGTTACGCAACTGATCTTATTTATCCCTAGACAACTTCTTCTAAAGTGAGCACGTTACGCAACTGATCTTATTTATCCCTAGACAACTTCTTCTAAAGTGAGCACGTTACGCAACTGATCTTATTTATGCCTCGACTGCTTCTTCTAAAGTGAGCACGTTACGCAGCTGATCTTATTTATCCCTAGACAACTTCTTCTAAAGTGAGCACGTTACGCAACTGATCTTATTTATCCCTAGACAACTTCTTCTAAAGTGAGCACGTTACGCAGCTGATCTTATTTATCCCTAGACAACTTCTTCTAAAGTGAGCACGTTACGCAACTGATCTTATTTATGCCTCGACTGCTTCTTCTAAAGTGAGCACGTTACGCAGCTGATCTTATTTATCCCTAGACAACTTCTTCTAAAGTGAGCACGTTACGCAACTGATCTTATTTATCCCTAGACAACTTCTTCTAAAGTGAGCACGTTACGCAACTGATCTTATTTATCCCTAGACAACTTCTTCTAAAGTGAGCACGTTACGCAGCTGATCTTATTTATCCCTAGACAACTTCTTCTAAAGTGAGCACGTTACGCAACTGATCTTATTTATGCCTCGACTGCTTCTTCTAAAGTGAGCACGTTACGCAACTGATCTTATTTATCCCTAGACAACTTCTTCTAAAGTGAGCACGTTACGCAACTGATCTTATTTATCCCTAGACAACTTCTTCTAAAGTGAGCACGTTACGCAACTGATCTTATTTATGCCTCGACTGCTTCTTCTAAAGTGAGCACGTTACGCAGCTGATCTTATTTATCCCTAGACAACTTCTTCTAAAGTGAGCACGTTACGCAGCTGATCTTATTTATCCCTAGACAGCTTCTTCTGAAGTGAGCACGTTACGCAACTGATCTTATTTATCCCTAGACAGCTTCTTCTAAAGTGAGCACGTTACGCAGCTGATCTTATTTATCCCTAGACAGCTTCTTCTGAAGTGAGCACGTTACGCAGCTGATCTTATTTATCCCTAGACAGCTTCTTCTGAAGTGAGCACGTTACGCAACTGATCTTATTTATCCCTAGACAGCTTCTTCTGAAGTGAGCACGTTACGCAACTGATCTTATTTATCCCTAGACAACTTCTTCTAAAGTGAGCACGTTACGCAGCTGATCTTATTTATCCCTAGACAACTTCTTCTAAAGTGAGCACGTTACGCAACTGATCTTATTTATCCCTAGACAACTTCTTCTAAAGTGAGCACTTCTATCTTGGCCTTGTGGCATGGTCGAGACAGAAACACGGAGCTGATCCACGACTCTGGTGATCGAGTGAGATGGCAGAACATGACCGCTTACGCTTACCGGCATGGCACATGATGGATGGATGGATGGAGTGAGCACGTTGCACAACTGATCTTCTTTATGCCTCAAATGCTTCTTCTAGTGAGATCACGTTGCAAAAATCATCTTATTTATGCATCAGCGGTTTCCTCTAGAGTGAGCACCTTGGGCAACTGATTTTCTTTATGCCTAAATGTCTTCTTCTATAGTGAGCACGTTACGCAACTGATCTTATTTATGCCTCGACTGCTTCTTCTGAAGTGAGCACGTTACGCAGCTGATCTTATTTATCCCTAGACAGCTTCTTCTGAAGTGAGCACGTTACGCAACTGATCTTATTTATCCCTAGACAGCTTCTTCTGAAGTGAGCACGTTACGCAGCTGATCTTATTTATCCCTAGACAACTTCTTCTAAAGTGAGCACGTTACACAACTGATCTTATTTATCCCTAGACAGCTTCTTCTGAAGTGAGCACGTTACGCAACTGATCTTATTTATCCCTAGACAACTTCTTCTAAAGTGAGCACGTTACGCAGCTGATCTTATTTATCCCTAGACAACTTCTTCTAAAGTGAGCACGTTACGCAGCTGATCTTATTTATCCCTAGACAACTTCTTCTAAAGTGAGCACGTTACGCAGCTGATCTTATTTATCCCTAGACAACTTCTTCTAAAGTGAGCACGTTACGCAGCTGATCTTATTTATGCCTCGACTGCTTCTTCTGAAGTGAGCACGTTACGCAGCTGATCTTATTTATCCCTAGACAGCTTCTTCTAAAGTGAGCACGTTACGCAACTGATCTTATTTATCCCTAGACAACTTCTTCTAAAGTGAGCACGTTACGCAGCTGATCTTATTTATCCCTAGACAACTTCTTCTAAAGTGAGCACGTTACGCAACTGATCTTATTTATCCCTAGACAACTTCTTCTAAAGTGAGCACGTTACGCAACTGATCTTATTTATCCCTAGACAACTTCTTCTAAAGTGAGCACGTTACACAACTGATCTTATTTATGCCTCGACTGCTTCTTCTGAAGTGAGCACGTTACGCAACTGATCTTATTTGTACCTCGACTGCTTACTCTAGAAGAAGCAGTTGAGGCATAAATAAGATCTGTTGCGCAATGTGTGAACTCTAGCACAGATCTGCACAGACGAAACTGGGTCAACCTGTGTGACCTACATAACGTGGCCTGGTACAAGGTGAGTCCCATGACAATATCACCTGTCTCGATGACAATATTGCAATTATCTCCACTGTGTGTGGTGATCAAAGAGAAGCAATCGAGCTACCACAGATAATTATCTTAGTTGCTTCCCCTACCACAGAAAACTGCTATTCGTCGTCGGTGAGAATGCCGACGGGACAAACATCAGTGTATTGCTATAATATTGGGAGATAGAGGGAGGACGGGCTTATGCAGTCTTGGTTCTATGAACACAGGGAGTCGACAAAACGACGTATGAAATAGATAGTCGAATTATCTCTACATTAGGAACAATTAATAATTGATTAAAACAAAACACATAAAACTGCAATCGAAAAAAGACACACGAAATTGGGTTGTCTAGACATAATCACAGTATGGTACATGTGAACAATTGGGGTGTCTAGTGATAGTCAGAGTAGGTTCATGAACAAGTGGGGTGTCTAGTGATAGTCAGAGTAGGTTCATGAACAAGTGGGGTGTCTAGTGATAGTCAGAGTAGGTTCATGAACAAGTGGGGTGTCTAATGATAGTCAGAGTAGGTTCATGAACAAGTGGGGTGTCTAGTGATAGTCAGAGTAGGTTCATGAACAAGTGGGGTGTCTAGTGATAGTCAGAGTAGGTTCATGAACAAGTGGGGTGTCTAATGATAGTCAGAGTAGGTTCATGAACAAGTGGGGTGTCTAGTGATAGTCAGAGTAGGTTCATGAACAAGTGGGGTGTCTAGTGATAGTCAGAGTAGGTTCATGAACAAGTGGGGTGTCTAGTGATAGTCAGAGTAGGTTCATGAACAAGTGGGGTGTCTAGTGATAGTCAGAGTAGGTTCATGAACAAGTGGGGTGTCTAGTGATAGTCAGAGTAGGTTCATGAACAAGTGGGGTGTCTAATGATAGTCAGAGTAGGTTCATGAACAAGTGGGGTGTCTAGTGATAGTCAGAGTAGGTTCATGAACAAGTGGGGTGTCTAGTGATAGTCAGAGTAGGTTCATGAACAAGTGGGGTGTCTAGTGATAGTCAGAGTAGGTTCATGAACAAGTGGGGTGTCTAGTGATAGTCAGAGTAGGTTCATGAACAAGTGGGGTGTCTAGTGATAGTCAGAGTAGGTTCATGAACAAGTGGGGTGTCTAATGATAGTCAGAGTAGGTTCATGAACAAGTGGGGTGTCTAGTGATAGTCAGAGTAGGTTCATGAACAAGTGGGGTGTCTAGATATAGTCAGAGTAGGTTCATGAACAAGTGGGGTGTCTAGTGATAGTCAGAGTAGGTTCATGAACAAGTGGGGTGTCTAGATATAGTCAGAGTAGGTTCATGAACAAGTGCGGTGTCTAGTGATAGTCAGAGTAGGTTCATGAACAAATGGGGTGTCTAGTGATAGTCAGAGTAGGTTCATGAACAAGTGGGGTGTCTAGTGATAGTCAGAGTAGGTTCATGAACAAGTGGGGTGTCTAGATATAGTCAGAGTAGGTTCATGAACAAGTGGGGTGTCTAGTGATAGTCAGAGTAGGTTCATGAACAAATGGGGTGTCTAGTGATAGTCAGAGTAGGTTCATGAACAAGTGGAGTGTCTAGTGATAGTCAGAGTAGGTTCATGAACAAGTGGGGTGTCTAGTGATAGTCAGAGTAGGTTCATGAACAAGTGGGGTGTCTAGTGATAGTCAGAGTAGGTTCATGAACAAGTGGGGTGTCTAGTGATAGTCAGAGTAGGTTCATGAACAAGTGGGGTGTCTAGTGATAGTCAGAGTAGGTTCATGAACAAGTGGGGTGTCTAGTGATAGTCAGAGTAGGTTCATGAACAAGTGGGGTGTCTAGTGATAGTCAGAGTAGGTTCATGAACAAGTGGGGTGTCTAGTGATAGTCAGAGTAGGTTCATGAACAAGTGGGGTGTCTAGTGATAGTCAGAGTAGGTTCATGAACAAGTGGGGTGTCTAGTGATAGTCAGAGTAGGTTCATGAACAAGTGGGGTGTCTAGTGATAGTCAGAGTAGGTTCATGAACAAGTGGGGTGTCTAGATATAGTCAGAGCAGGTTCATGAACAAATGGGGTGTCTAGATATAGTCACATTACGGTACACGTGAACAAGTGGGGTGTCTAGATATAGTCAGAGTAGGTTCATGAACAAGTGGGGTGTCTAGATATAGTCAGAGTAGATATACTTCACTATCTGCATATAAGGAGAAATATGTCACTGTCTGTCTGTTAGAAGAAATATTTCACAGTCTGTCTATTAGAAGATATACTTCACTGTCTGAGTATAAAAAGAAATATTTCACTGTCTGTCTATAAGAAGAAATATTTCAATGTCTGTCTATAAAAAGAAATATTTCAATGTCTGTCTATAAGAAGAAATATTTCAATGTCTGTCTATAAAAAGAAATATTTCAATGTCTGTCTGGCAGAAGTTATACTGCACTGTCTGTAGTAGAGGGTGCACTTCACTGTCTGCCTACAGGACGAAATAGTATTTTGCCCGTCTACTTGAAGAAAGTACGCTCTCTCTCTCTCTCTCTCTCTCTCTCTCTCTCTCTCTCTCTCTCTCTCTCTCTCTCTCTCTCTCTCTCTCTCTCTCTCTCTCTCTCTCTCTCTCTCTCTCTCTCTCTCTCTCTCTCTCTCGCAATGGGACGACAGAGTGCTCAGTCCTGTCTACGTGGCGCAATAATGCACTGTCTGTTTACGTGAAGAAATAGTGTAATGTGTATCTATGGGAAGAAAAGTGCTGTCTGTCTACGTGAAGAAATAGTGCCCTGTCTGTCTGCGTGAAGTCATATTTCACTCTTTTTCTATGGAAATAAATAGTTCAGAATTAGAAATGTCTCTCTCTCTCTTTTACATGATAGCTGTCTGTTTCTTTCTTACCCTGTTTCTACCCCTCTCAATTAGCTTTTAGAAATAGTTATTCCTCTCTATACTCTCCCCCTCCCTCCCACTCTCCCCCTCCCTGACACCCCCGCCAGTGACGTTGACTGTGTCTGGAGGATAATCTGGCCTCTATGTCCGGGGAATGGTGGCTGGCCTGATGATGACATCACAGTTGTGGTGGAACCCCCTCCCCCCCCCCTTCCTCCCCTCCCCACGGGTTGGTGAGGGCACAGGACGTTATACACACCTTCCCACTCCCCACACACTCACGCCCCCCACATACATACATATATATATATATATATATATATATATATATATATATATATATATATATATATATATATATATATATATATATATATATATATATATATACACACACACATACACGAACATATACGCACATACAGATGCACACATACATGTAGACATGCACACAATTTTAGTTTAGTTTAGACGGTTCATAATCACATGACATTACTTAATTACATGCCATCACTTTATCAAATGCAGTCACATGACATCACCGAATCACATGACAGTACATTATTTAGTGTAATCACACTATCACACGACCTCATTTAATCACAAGATATCATATAGTCACAGGACATCACTTAAACACGCGACATTGCACAATGACATAAAGGCATACTCCGCTGTCTGTCTGGTACAAGTTTACCATCACAAGATTGCTCAGTTCCACTGTCTGTCTAGTACAAGATTGCTACCACAAGATTGCTCAGTTCCGCTGTCTGTCTAGTACAAGATTGCTACCACAAGATTGCTCAGTTCCGCTATCTGTCTAGTACAAGATTGCTACCACAAGATTGCTCAGTTCCGCTGTCTGTCTAGTACAAGATTGCTACCATAAGATTGCTCAGTTCCGCTGTCTGTCTAGTACAAGATTGCTACCACAAGATTGCTCAGTTCCGCTATCTGTCTAGTACAAGATTGCTACCACAAGATTGCTCAGTTCCGCTGTCTGTCTAGTACAAGATTGCTACCATAAGATTGCTCAGTTCCACTGTCTGTCTAGTACAAGATTGCTACCACAAGATTGCTCAGTTCCACTGTCTGTCTAGTACAAGATTGCTACCACAAGATTGCTCAGTTCCACTGTCTGTCTAGTACAAGATTGCTACCACAAGATTGCTCAGTTCCACTGTCTGTCTAGTACAAGATTGCTACCACAAGATTGCTCAGTTCCACTGCCTTTCTAGTACAAGTTTGCTGTCACAAGATTGCTCAGATCAGCTTTCTGTCTAGTACAAGTTTGCTGTCACAAATTTGCTCAGTTCTGATGTGTGTCTAGTAAAAGTTTGCTCAGTTCAGCTGTCTGTCTAGTACAAGATTGCTATAGTGTGTTTTTTGTTTTGTTTCCTCAATATAAAATTGAATATCTCAGTAACCAACTGATGGAAAATAATGAGATTTAGTAAATAACCTTATCATTATGTCCACCCAACAAAACAATCTTTGTCCTGAAGATTGTACAGCAGATTTCAATTTTTGCTTATATGAGGTATATATTTTACCGCCCCGCCATGAATGCCTTAATTTTTAGAGTATTACAGCTCAGCAAGACCCATTCGCACTAATTTTAAAATTGTCTGGCGGTCTTTCGTTTTTGGACAGACTGAGTGTTATAGTTCAGAGGCGTCGTCAAACTGTGGGTTCTTTCATGAAACGTGATTATATAAATAAATCTTACCATTAATATAATATTAATAGCTAATATTTGAATGTGTGAATATTGTTCAATGGGATTGAATGTGAAATTTTGTACACTTCAAAGCATCGCTATGAAGTTGTACACATATTTTTGTCAAGAAGCTGATCGCAGGAAACTGTTTCATACTGTTACAAATCCCGAAAAAAGAACAGTGCATGCATTGGGTTTGAGTAAACGGTCATTTCGTCGATGGGTGCAAGAATCTGGAATGAAACCAACACGCGATAAGCAAACGGTAGGTAGAAAGGCAATTGTAGACAGCTTTGACAAGGATGTCATAAGGCGAGCTATTATAAAAATGCTGGATGCCAAAGAAACAGTGACTGTAAGAAAACTTAGGGTTTGGTTGAGAAAGAACAATAACATAGAGCTATCCAAAACAACTTTGTGGAAAATTATAAGGACATTAGGCTTCACTTTTAGAAAGTACAAGGGAGGTAGAAATATCCTTTGCGAGCAACCGCATTTAGGAGCCATGAGAAGCAGATACCTACGTGAAATAAGGGAAATGCGCAAAGAAAATTATGACATAGTGTATTTGGATGAGACGTGGATCAATGCGCACCACACAAGTGAAAAGGAATGGCAATCAGTGGATGGAAAGATAAAGCGATATGTGCCCAGTAGTAAAGGACAGCGTTTGGTCATAGCCTATGCTGGTAGTACTCATAATGGCTTACTACAGAATGCTGGACTCGTGTTCGTATCAAAGCATACAGACAATAGGGATTATCATAATGAGATGAATGGTAATGTATTTAGAGATTGGCTCGAGAATACAGTACTTCCATCCCTTGATAGACCGTCTTGTCTAATCATGGACAATGCATCATATCACAATGTTGTTGCCCAAGAAGACAAAATACCTACGGCATCGAGCACAAAGGAAGCAATAAAGATATGGCTCCGAAGGGAAAATATACCATTTCCAGAAACATATTTCAAGCTACAGTTGTTGTCCCTTGTAAAACAGGCGCAAAAAAGCAAGAAATATCAAATCGACAAGTTGATAGAAGAGCATGGCCATAGGTGCTTGAGACTTCCGCCGTACCATTCTCATTTAAACCCTATAGAACTTGTGTGGGCTAAAATTAAAGGACAGGTGGCAGCTGACAATACTACATTCAAATTGTCTGACGTCAAGATACTAACCCAGTCCGCGCTATTAAATATTGATAAAAGTTACTGGAAAAAATGTGAGGACCATGTGTTGAAAGAGGAAGAGGACTATTGGAGAAAGGATGGATTGAATTTTATGCAACCGAGAGCAATCATCAAACTACTGCAATCGTCCGACACAGATTAAGGTCTGAGCAGAGTATCCCTGGCCATCCTCACTGTCAGCCCTACACAGATTGGAAGACTTGAAAAGGTACAAAACGAAGCCATGCGCATCATTTTGGGCTGCACGAAAGACACCAGCTGTGTATCAATGAGATACCTCCTTGACTTCCCGACAATGGAACACAGGATCAAGATCTGGAGAGCTCGTGCATTCTTAAAAATAAGTGCAGATGAGCAGCACCTCTGCATGACGCTATATTCAGAGAAAAGGGTGACAGGCTAAAGAGAGGCAAATCATGGATGGGTCGGGCGGAAGATGTCGTCAGACCTGTATGCAGTCTTACCAGTATCAACCCCGGCAAGGAATGGGTGCCGGTGCCTCCAGCTGTTAAGTGCACTTTCTCCTGCATTATCACACTCGACAGACGGTGCAGAGAGCAGAACCCTGTCGCTGTCAATGCAGAAGTCAACGCGCTTATCTATGAACACTCATATAGCCCCAAAGTGCTCATCTATACAGATGGATCTGTTGTAAAGCAGCAGAGAAGTGCGTGGGCATTTACAGCCCATTCAGCGGGCCGAACCGTTCAAGAATCCAGTGGTGCCCACTCTATGACCACGAGCAGCATGACGATGGAGGTGATGGCAGTTACACAGGCTTTCATATGGCTGGAATGACAGCTTTAAACCAACGTGTGTGTATTAAGTGATTCAATGCGCATGATTCAGAAGATCGAAGCTGGATCTGTACGTAGACGGTGGACTGAGTCGCTGCGGAAGTCTATTGTTCGTAAAGTCACCTTCATCTTCGTCCCGGGACATGCGGGAGTCGAGGGAAATGAACGAGCTGATAAACTGGCTGGCTCTGCAACCCCTGTAGATGGCCAGCCCATGGATTGTGCCGATGTTATTAACGTCCTTAAAGATATGGCGAGAACAGAGGACTTTGACGTCAGTGAATCCACATCGCTGTCCAGGATGAAAGACTTGGGAGTAAGAATTTGGCACGGCCAGATGCGAGAGGTACATCGGGAAAACAAGGCGCCTCGTCAACCAACACAGAACTGGCACTATTAGCCACCGGACGCTGATGTATATGCTGGGGGGAGGATTTGAGCACCTATGGACATGTCCGGAGTGCAATGAAGATACCCCAACTGATAACTGAAGAAACAAGAAGGAAATGAAAAATAAGGTAAGAAATATATTCCTTCTACTTTCCTGTTAATTTACAAATTTTTACCCCGTGCCTCTGTAAATTCTCTGTCTTTACTAATATTACACATTGCACCCCTCTCGGGATTCTCCGTGGTGAAGTGGTCAAGCCGTCTGACTCGGGCTCTTAAGGTTGTATGTTCGATTCCTTGCCGCGTCCTTCATTTCACGAGTGCATTTTTTCGGAGACTCCCGAGGGTCGTCGCTGGAGCTACGGAGTTCGTGCTTTGTTCGACGCTTTCCGCGCTGCGGAAAGAAACTGAGCCATATGGGATAAACACCCGGTGCAATGCAGCCGACCCTGTCGATTTTAAACTAATTCTTTCATTGCACCCACTCTCATACGAATCCGGATACGCCTTTGTGTGTCAACAGAATTGACATGTCTCACATTACCGTAAAAATAACTTCGTTAGCGAGAAATCACTAGTTGTTCAGCAAAAGATCAAAGGAATGTCGCCGCTTTAAATGATTTAAGTTGTTTTTGGACCTTTCAAAGACATATTCCTTTGGTGGGGGTAAATATAAGACGGCTGGAAAAATTTCATAACGATGCAACAGACAGTTTTCAAAATAATTGATCGTGAATGGAGGCAACCAAATGTGGACATACTATACCACAAGACTGCTTAGTTGCTGTGTATGGGGGATGCTTGTGGTGGATGCGTGGTGAGGGTGGGGGTGTGTGTATGGGTGAGGTGTTGTGTGGGAGGGGAGATGTGTGTGGGTGAGGGATGTGTGTGTGGGTAGGAGGGGTAGGTGTGATTGTGTGTGGAATGTGCGGGTGAGTAAATGATGTATGTGAGCGTGGGAATGTGTGTTTGGCTGGGTGGATGGTGTGTGTTAGTGTGGGTGGGTAGATGGGAGATGTATGTGTTGATGTTTGGGTGGGGATGTGTGAAAGTGGGGGATGTGGGGGATGTGTGGGTGGATGATAGTTTTATGTGTGGGTAGGTGCGTGATGTGTGGGTTGGCGGAGATATGTGTGTGTAGGTGTGGATGTGTGGTTGGGGGAATGTGTGTTTGACTGGGTGGTTGGGGGTCTGTGCTGTGTGTGTGGGAGGATATGTGAGTGGGTGAGTGTTGATGGTTATGGGATGAGTGGAGGATGTGGTGTGTGGGTGGGGAGATGTGTGTAGGTGGGGGATGTGTGGGTGGGTGATGGGTGGGCGGGTGCATGTATGTGTGTCCTGGGGGTGTGTGTGTGGGTGGGAGGATGTGTGTGTGGGGGATGTGTGGTGGGTGGAGATTTGTGTGTGTGTTTTGGGAGATGTGTGTAGGTGGGGGGTGTGGTGGGGTGGTGGGTGGGGGATGGGTGAGTGGGATGGGCGGCATGTATGTGTGCCTGGGTGTGTGTGTGGTTGGGTGGGGATGTGTGAGTGAATGGGTGGATGGTTGGGGTATGTGTCTCATAACATGGTAATATGCATTGTTATGTTTACAACATTCATTTGACAATGGTTTTCCCTATGTGAATGTATTATGCATTATTGATGAACGAAAGATGAGTGGTTAGAAGGGCCGAATGTAAGACGGGCCTGCGTGCCCAATTTGTTACCCTTTGAAAATAAAGTCCGTTCTTTCGTTCGTTCAGTTCTGCTGTGTATCTAGTACAAGATTGCTACCACAAGATTGCTCAGTTCTGCTGTGTATCTAGTACAAGATTGCTAACACAAGATTGCTCAATTCTGCTGTGTGTCTAGTACAAGTTTACTGTCACAAGGCTGCAGCCAGACACAGAAATTCGTGGCGTGCAACATTACGCAAGGGTGCAGTCACTTGTGAGGCAACCAGGACTGCAAGAGCTGTTAAGAAAAAGGCTAGACAGAAAAACCACTGCAGGAAAACCTCCTCCAGAAACGTCAAGCATTCTTTGTCCACATTGTCGAAGAATATTTCGAGCCAAAATAGGCCTTACCAGCCATCTTAGAACCCACGGCTCCACACCTTTAACCCCACTGGATGAAATGAATGGTCATCATCATTCTTGATGGACAGACAACACAGACTGTCACAAGATTTCTCAATTCGCTAAGATGATCACCATGAAACCCCGGACTCTGACGTAGCTGCTCCGATAGTCTCAGATGTGTGTGTCCGTGTGTGTCCGTGTGTGTCCGTGTGTGTCCGTGTGTGTACGCACGCACAGATATAGGTCAGAGTACAGAATGGCTTCCGGTCCTCATAGCGAGCTGTGTACAGAATGGCTGCCGGTCCTCATGGAGAGATGTGTACAGAATGGCTGGTGGTCCTCACGGCGATCTGTGTACAGAATGGCTGCATGCCCTTGTGGTGAGCTGTGTACAGAATGGCTTCCGATCCTCATAGCGAGCTGTGTACAGAATGGCTTCCGGTCTTCTTGGCCAGCTGTGTACAGAATGGCTGTCGGTCCTCATGGCGAGCTATGTACAGAGTGGCTACATGTCCTCATGGCGAGCTGTGTACATAATGACTGCCTGTCCTCGCGGATCACCCTGCGAGCTGGTACAAGGGTGTAAACAACATCAATTCTTGATTACATCAATTAATCAATCAATTAATCAGGTGCCGTCTCCACAATGAAGGTTAGATGCAATGGATCTCCAACACTCTCTCTCACCCTGACTATACATTCTGTCAGACTGCTGTTAGTCCATCTCTTGATGTTATTTTCCCAATTGAATCACTGTCAACCTCTTGCTCGCTTGCCCCCAACCTTGCCTTCTAGTATGGTTTTCATAAGAGTATTATGTCTTTTCACGTTGCAGAAATATTTCATTTGCCACTTTTTTTTTATTTCTTTCATCAACTGATGTTTCATTCCCAGTTTTTTCACAACCCATGTATTTTATTATGTTTGTTTCCATGAAATACGATTCACTCGTTTGTATATACTGATTAAAAAATGGTAATGTATTTACGTATTCATTTCATGTTTGTATTTCAAGTTTTGTGTACATTTCAAACAACATGGCATCCATACACTGTTGCTCCAATTCTGTTTCCTCCAGTTGATAGGATAGGCTTTTTTTTGTTTGTTCTGTTGATAAATCTTGTTTACATGTTCTTTTGAAACTATGGATCTCACTTCCATGTAGAAGATCACAACTGCCGAGTTGGGCAGAGATAAATTGGTCATGTTCGTAGTCATTGACAGACGAACAGACAAACTCGCGGTAAGACAGACAAACGGACGGGCAGACGAGTTGCATGGATGGACGAAGATGTTATGATGTTGTTCTTTAAACGACGAAATATCTGTTGTTCCCCACATGTTCCACATTCCAGGATTGTTCCACGTTGGAGCAATACTCGCGACTATACGTTGTAGTTATTTCAGCTGAAGTATGGGAAGAACGGGAATATTCTTCAACAAGTGAATAGGTACAATTATCTCGGAACAGTCATAACATCTGATGGAAGATGCCTTGAAGAGATTAGAACAAGAATCGCCATGACAAAAGTAGCCTTTATCACCATCATCAAGTGCCGTGCCGGCTGGCGTAGGCGTTCATGGCTCTCCACAGATCTCGGTCTTTGGTTTTCTGGATCAACTCTGCTGCTGATATTCCTCCATGCCACCGTCTCAATCCATCCAGCATCACTTCTCTTGGTCTACCTCTGCCTCTCTTCCCCTCGATCTTTCCAGTTGTTACGATGTTCTCCAATGCCTCTCTTCTCATCACATGACCGAAGAAAGCTGTTTGTCTCTGTCTTATTGTTGTATATAATGTTCTAGTTTCATTAGCCTGTTTCAGGCAGTCGTCATTAGTTACTCTGGCAGTCCAAGGAATTCGCAACATTCGCCTCAGGAACCACATCTCTGTTGCTTCTAATTTCTTCTTAATTTGTTCATTTACATTCCAAGATTCACTGCCATACAGCAAAACTGGTTCCACATAGCATTTCAGCACTCTCTTTCTTACATTCAGTGATAGTGACTTATTGCATAAGATACTCTTCATTTTCTGAAATGCGGCTTTTGCCTGCCCTATTCTGCTCCTAATCTCTGTTGTACATCTTCCATCTGATGTTATAAATGCCCCTAGGTATCTAAAATTATCACCTTGGTTAAGGATTTTCCCTTCTATTTCTATGTCACATTTTGGTGTCACCATTTTCTTTGATATTACCATTGTTACTGTTTTCTTGATATTCAAGGAGAGTCCTTTCCTTGCACTCTCTGTTACTACAACGTCTAATAATTGTTGTAGGTCTGTTGAATTACTTTAGCCTTTAGCAAGTTGAAAAACATACTGACCAATAAAAAGATGTCAATTGAAACGAGAAAAAGAGTGTTGAGATGCTACATAGAACCTGTACTTTTATATGGATGTGAAGCGTGGACAATGAGCAGTCAGGCTGAAAAACATCTGATGGCTGTAGAGATGTGGTTTCTGAGGAAAATGCAAAGAATACCATGGACAGCCAGAAAGACCAGTGAACAAGTTCTTCAAAAAACAAATGAAGATCTTAAATTGATTAGAGAAATTAGACGTAGACAGTCAACATTTTTTGGGCATGTTATGAGAAGAAATGGATTGGAGAACTTGGTGACGACTGGTAAGATCGAGGGGAACAGACCAAGGGGAAGACCTAGAATCAAGTACCTGGATGGCTTGGCCTTGTGGCATAGTCGAGACAGAAACACGGAGCTGATCCACGACTCTGGTGATCGAGTGAGATGGCAGAACATGACCGCCCACGCTTACCGGCATGGCACATGATGGGTGGATGGATAATTCATTTATTCACATCATATGGTATATAACTCTGCAGCGTGCATCTGGTCCTGATCAGGGTCTTCAGGATCATCGCCAGTGCTACGGAGTTTGTGCACTGAGCTGAGATTCTCCGGAATCAGGCTTGAGTTAGGAGTAGAACGGAGAACTCATGGATCAAACCCGTGTGCCGTGATGTTGACCCGTCGACTAAACTAAACTAAACTAAACAGCATGCATCTGACGAGATGCAGGGAAATATGCCAGGCAATAAATCGTGCAACAGATTGTGACTTCTGTGTTTACATTCACTAAGGAAATACATTGTGTTGAATATAACTAGTTAACTTCACTCCCCAAGATAGAAGTGCAAAGACTAAACAATACCTATAGTTCACCTCACTCCTCAAGATAGAAGAGGAAAAACTGAACAATACCTGTAGTTAACTTCACTCTTGAAGATAGAAGAGGAAAAACTGAACAATACCTGTAGTTAACTTCACTCTTGAAGATAGAAGAGGAAAAACTGAACAATACCTGTAGTTAACTTCACTCTTGAAGATAGAAGAGGAAAAACTGAACAATACCTGTAGTTAACTTCACTCTTGAAGATAGAAGAGGAAAAACTGAACAATACCTGTAGTTAACTTCACTCTTGAAGATAGAAGAGGAAAAACTGAACAATACCTGTAGTTAACTTCACTCTTGAAGATAGAAGAGGAAAAACTGAACAATACCTGTAGTTAACTTCACTCTTGAAGATAGAAGAGGAAAAACTAAACAATACCTGTAGTTAACTTCACTCTTGAAGATAGAAGAGGAAAAACTAAACAATACCTGTAGTTAACTTCACTCTTGAAGATAGAAGAGGAAAAACTAAACAATACCTGTAGTTAACTTCATTCCCCAAGATAGAAGAGAAAAGACTAAACAATACTTATAGTTAACTTCATTCGCCAAGATAGAAGAGAAAAGACTAAACAATACTTATAGTTAACTTCACTCCCCAAGATAGAAGAGAAAAGACTAAACAATACTTATAGTTAACTTCACTCCCCAAGATAGAAGAGAAAAGACTAAACAATACTTATAGTTAACTTCATTCGCCAAGATAGAAGAGAAAAGACTAAACAATACTTATAGTTAACTTCATTCGCCAAGATAGAAGAGAAAAGACTAAACAATACTTATAGTTAACTTCACTCCCCAAGATAGAAGAGAAAAGACTAAACAATACTTATAGTTAACTTCATTCCCCAAGAGAGAACAGGAAAGAGTACCAAACAAAATGTAAGCTTGGACCAAACATGGTACACAATCAAATGAAATATTATTATAATGTCAATTTCCGTTTACTGGGCATTGAAATTGCAGATGATACCACGAAACAAAACAAATAACAAGATAACCCTGGTATGGCGATATTTCATCCTTCGACAAATAATCAGTTCACTTCACAAAAGTCGTGAGACAGTATAGAACGTATGAATAATCCTTAGTTATCCTTTCACGTCTGAGTTGTGAAACCGTGAAATATAGCGGAAGTTTAAACACGAAGAAACTATACAATAATATTTAATCAAAAACAACCCTAGGATATATGGTATCCACAAATCCACATATCCACGTATCCAGGGCGCTTGATGGCGCCCACCGACAGCTCCAGCAGACCGGAAATTAAGGTGTCAACCAATCAATGCCATTCTTGCACAGAGGTAGAAAACAATGGTCCCGCGGTGAATGAAGTGGCCACGTTTGATTGGATGACTCTTAGCAAATCTCAGAGGTGCCAAAATCAATTCCGTTCTGAAAGTCCATTCCGAGCTTTGTACTGCTCGCGGTGGGTCCAGCTGGACTGTGTGAGTACACACACGCACGCCGCACACATACACGCACACACTCTCGTACACACACACACACACACTCACGTACACGTACACACACGCACACACGTGCTCGGCAGCCGGATGTAGGTGTTACTCCTGGAACACATCACATGTATAACTTGTGAATAAACTGATCAACTTTGTTTACACACAGACCGACTGACAGATGCACACACACACACACACACACACACACACACACACACAGAGCGAGAGAGAGAGAGAGAGAGAGAGAGAGAGAGAGAGAGAGAGAGAGAGAGAGAGAGAGAGAGAGAGAGACGAAAAGGTCTCACTTTAAGTAGCGGAATGGTTTGGCAACAACGCGGCTGGAGAAAGACACGTGGAGAATATAGTACACATCAGGTAGGAACAACAGAACAGCGGCATTTGAGAGTCGGTGGTTGGATAGTCTGAGGACAACACAAACATATCACTGTGCTAGGGAGGAGTGAGTACACTTCTGGAGATCAGCATGTTAATGTTGGACATTGCTGAAAGTAGTCATGTTCGTAATCATTGACAGACAAAGAGACAGACAGACAGACAGACAGACAGACAGACAGACAGACAGACAGACAGACAGACAGACAGACAGACAGGCAGGCAGGCAGGCAGGCAGGCAGGCAGACAGACAGACAGACAGACAGACAGGCAGGCAGGCAGGCAGGCAGACAGACGGACAGACGGACAGACGGACAGACGGACAGACAGACAGACAGACAGACAGACGGACGGACGGACAGACAGACAGACAGACAGACGGACGGACAGACAGACAGACAGAGAGACAGACAGACAGATAGATAGACAGATTGATAGATAGATATATAGATAGATAGATAGATAGATAGATAGATAGATAGATAGATAGATAGATAGATAGATAGATAGATAGATAGATGGATGACTAGATAGATAGATGGGTGGATAGATAGATAGATAGATGGATAGATAGACAGATAGAACGAACGAACGAACGAACATTATTTTAAAAGGGTAACAAATTGGGCACGCAGGCCCGTCTTACATTCGGCCCTTTCGATCACTCATCTTTCATTCATCAAATGTGCATGTTACATTTACATAGGGGAAAAAAACATTGTCAAATGGATTTTGTAAGCATAAACAATGCATATTACGCATGGTACATTCACATGGGGAAAAAAAAACATTGTCAAATGAAAGTTGTAAACATAAACAGTGCATATTGCAATGTTGTGAGACACATCCCCCATCCACCCTCACACCCCGCAGCCACCCACACATCCCTCAGCCACCCACACATCCCCCACCCACCACACCCCCACCCACCCACACATACCTCCACGCACTCACACAGACTCAGGCAAACATACATGCCGCCACCCACCCACTGATCCCCCACCCACACACATTTCCCCACCCACACATACATCCCCCACCCATCCCATAACCGACACGCACACACCCACCCACATATTCTCCACCACCCATCCACACACCCGCAACCACCCAGCAAAACACACATCACAAAACCACACACACATACCCCCGTCAACCCACACATCCCGCACCTATCCACACATACATCCCGCACCCTCACAATTTTCCCACCCACCCACACACACATCAGCCAACCTACACCCACTCACCCACCCAATATCCGCCACCTCTCAACTACACATCCCCCACCTATACACACATCCCCACCCACAAACACATCTCCCCACCTGCTCACACATATCCCCCACCCATAAACACCCAAAACACACACCTCACACCCACACACACCCCACCACCCACATATACCACACCCACACACATCCGCCGCTCACACACATCTTCCCACAAACACACACATCCCCCAACCATACACTCATCTCTCACACACATCCACCCACTCACGTACTCATCCATCAACCACTCACACCCACACATCACCCACCCGCCCATCAACACATGCATCTCTCATCTACCCTCCCACCCACACACACCCCAACCACCCAGCCAAACACACATCCCCCATCCTCACATACATCCGTCATCCACCTGCACATCCCACACCTCCCCACCTCTCACACATCTCCCCTCCCACACAAAACTCCACCCATAAACACATTCCCCCACACACACACATCCCCACATGCATTCCTCATACACATCCCCGCCCACACATCTCTCACCCACACACACATCTCCCCACCCACCCACACATCCCCCACCTACAAACATCCTCACCACCCACACATACATCCTCCACCCACTCACATTTACCCCATCCACACTCACACACTCCCACCCACACAGACATATCCCATTCACAGACACCCCCCCCCACACTCATCCCCCACACCCATTACACACCCATCCCCCAACCCACACAATCTCCTACACACCCATTCACCCACCCAAATACACATTCCCTACCCAATCCCTCAACCCACCAACACCCACATACGTCCAATAGACAGACAGACAGACAGACAGACAGACAGACAGACAGACAGACAGACAGACAGACGGACGGATAGATAGATAGATAGATAGATAGATAGATAGATAGATAGATAGATAGATAGATAGATAGATAGATAGATAGATAGATAGATAGATAGATGGATGGATGGATGGATGGATGGATGGATGGATGGATGGATGGATGGATGGACGGGTGGATGGATAGATAGATAGAAAATCAAATCAAATCAAATCAAATCAACTTTATTAGGGTCACAAATTGGGACTTTTCGGGAAATTGGGTCTTACATTCGGCCCTTCCAATCACTCGTCTTTCGTTCATCAAGAGCATTATACATTTACATAGGAAGAAAAATAAACATTGTGAAATGAATGTTGTAAACATAAACAAGGCTAATTACCATGTTATGAAGGCCCATCTCCCACCTATCCATACATCACCCCACCCACACAACACCCCCACCTACCCACACACTACGCACACCAAGGGACACATACATACCCCACCAACCGACCCATCCCCCTCCCGCACATCCCCCACCCACACACACTGCCCTCACCTGATCCCCCAACCAAAACACACTCGCCACCCACAAACATTCCCCTTCCAACCCACACATCCCACGCCCATCCACATACACATCCTACCCCACACATCCTCTCCCCACCCACACCTCAAACCACCCATCCCCCAGCCACATCTCCATCGACAACATATTCCCCACCCACACACACAATCCCCCACCAACCCACACATCGCACATCCACTCACACATCCCCAAACCATACACACACATCCCCACCAACTGACATGTCCCTACCCCCCCCCCCCCCCCACACACACACATCTCCCTAACCACCCATACATCCCCAATCCACTCACACACACCCCACCACCCACACATACAACTTCCACCCACCCACACATGCCTTAACCTAATCCCCCACCACATAATCCCCCACCCGCACATCACATACACCCCCTACCACGCACTATTCCCAACCCACGCACCACACACACATATCCCTCACCAACACATCCCCACTTACACACCACACACATATCCCCCACCCAGATACCACACAATATTCCCACCCACACCCACACAGATACCCTTACCCATCCACCCCACATACCCCCACTCACACACCACAAAAATCCCCCACCCACACACACATACCTCACCCACACAATATCACCAACCAACACACCACACACCTCTCCCCACCCACACACGCATTCCCTACCCGTCCACCAACACACACTCACTCACGCATACATCCTCCACTACGCACCCACACACCCCCACCCACCCACTCCCAACCAAACATCTCTCGATCACAATACCCCTACCCCCACACACATCCTCCACCCACTCACACATCCCACCCCGACACATACAACTCCCTCACCCACCTACACATCCCTAAGCCACTCACACACCCCCACCCACACACACACACATCTCCCACCCACACTCCCCCACATACTTCCCCCAACCACCACAATCCCCTGCTCACCCACACATATACCCCACCCATACGCACATTCCCCGCACCCATCACACACATCCCCCACACCACACACTATCCTCCACCCATACCACCACAAACATACCCTCCACCCACACATCATTCACACATCCCCCACCAACACACCGCACACATATCTCAAACCCACACACCATACACTTCTCCCCACCCGCCCTTCCATCCCAAATCCACCCAACACAATCCCCTACCCACACAACCCCGCCTCCCACACATACTTCCTCAAACCATCCACACATCTCCACCCACATAAACACACATCCCCTGCATCCGTCCCATACACATATCCTCCACCCATACACACATCCCCCACACCCATTCCAACACCCCTACTTTCACCCCCACACATCCATCCACACATCCCACCAACACCCACAAATACCACTACCCACCAAAACCCACACACCCCAACCCATCCAAATGCATACCCCCACCCACACACCCCCACCCACACATATCCCCACACTCACACACATCCTCCACATACACTCACACTTCCTCACATCTAGACACATACAAAATGTCTCACGTTAGTATTGAAACTAGTATGAACAAACTCCCACACTTTACTCACACACATACACTGACACTTGTCATGAGCAGTCTCATAAAAATGTTAAACATGGAGAAAAATGTGTACATAAAATGTATGTGACGTAAAAATAGTGATGCTCTCTCTCTCTCTCTCTCTCTCTCTCTCTCTCTCTCTCTCTCTCTCTCTCTCTCTCTCTCTCTCTCTCTCTCTCTCTCTCTCTCTCACACACACACACACACACACACACACACACACATTCACTCTCACGCTCACACATTTACTCTTCCGCTCATTCATTCACTCTCACGCATTCACTCGCCCGCTCATTCACTATCACGCTCACTCATTCACTCTCCCGCTCACTCATTCACTATCCCGTTCACTCATTCACTCTCCCGCTCACTCATTCACTCTCCCGCTCACTCATTCACTCTCACGCTCACTCGTTCTGTCTCTCATTCACACTCACTGACTCTAACTACAGTAATGAACATGAGTTTATATAATGCATGGTAAAATCAAATGGTATTTAACTGATAATATGACAGATGAGAATACACAAACATATGGATTCGCGTGTTACATAACATGCGTGTTACATGACATGCATCTGCTCAGCTCTCTCTCTCTCTCTCTCTCTCTCTCTCTCTCTCTCTCTCTCTCTCTCTCTCTCTCTCTCTCTCTCTCTCTCTCTCTCTCTCATCTAACATGCTGATCCATATGTTTTGTGTATTCTCATTTTTTTTTCATATTATCATTTTGATGCACTTGATCTTAACATGCATAAAATTAATTCATGTAAATTACTGTAAAGAAAGTGAGAGAGTTAGTGAGTGTAAGTGAGAGAGAGAGAGAGTGAATGAGTGTGAGAGTGTGAGTATGTAAAGAGAGAGAGAGAGAGAGAGAGAGAGAGAGAGAGAGAGAGAGAGAGAGAGAGAGAGAGAGAGAGAGAGAGAGAGAGAGTTGAGCCCACGCATGTCATGTAACATGCTATTCCATATTTTTCATGTATTCTCATCTTTCATATTACGAGGTATCGTTTAATGCCACCTGATTGTCCTGTAACATGCCATTCCATATTTTTTTTCTTTTAATTCTCATCTTATCATTTTGTATACCACTTGATTTTATCATGTATAATATAACATTACTGTGATGTGAGTGAGAGAGAGAGAGAGAGAGAGAGAGAGAGAGAGAGAGAGAGAGAGAGAGAGAGAGAGAGAGAGAGAGAGAGAGAGAGAGAGAGAGAGAGAGAGAGAGAGAGAAAAAAAGAGAGATTTGAATTGCATCACTAATTTTTACGCTACATAATGTATATGTACAATTTTTTCTCCACTTCTTGCAATTGCGAGAATTCTCACGACAATCGTCAGTGTCTAAATTGTGTGTAAAGTGTAGGAGTTTGTTCTTATTAGTTTCAGTAATCATGTGAGGCATCATGTATTTGTCTATATGTGAGGATGTATGTATGGGTGTGTATGTGAGGGATATGTGTGTGTGTGTGGGGGGGGGGGAATGTGTGTGTGCCTATGTAAGAGAGAGAGAGAGAGAGCGAGAGAGAGAGAGAGAGAGAGAGAGAGAGAGAGAGAGAGAGAGAGAGAGAGAGAGAGAGAGAGAGAGAGAATTCAGTGCTCGCATGTCCTGTAACATGCCATTCCATATTCTTTGTGTATTTTCATCTTTCACATTATCATTTTGTATGTATGACACTTGATTTTATCATGTATAATATAACATTACTGTAATGTGAGTGAGAGCGCTAGTGAGTGAGAGAGAGAGAGAGAGAGAGAGAGAGAGAGAGAGAGAGAGAGAGAGAGAGAGAGAGAGAGAGAGAGAGAGAGGGAGGGGAGAGAGAGTTGAATTGCATCACTAATTTTTAAGTTACAAAATGTATATGTACAATTTTTCTCCATTTTTTTTACAATTTTGCGACAATGCTCACGACAATCGTCACTGTATGTGTGTGTAAAGTGTGGGAGTTTGATCATAATAGTAGGTTGGGGGATCGGGGGATGTGTGTGTGGGTGGATTCGTGATGTGTGTGGGTGGGCGGGGTGGGTTTGTGTGGGTGGGTGGGGGATTTGTGTGTAGGTGCGTGCGAGATGTATGGGTGTATGGGGAGATGTGTTTGTGAGTGGGGATGTGTGTTTGTCTAGGTGGTTGTGGGTGAGTGGGTGGAGGAGGATATGTTGGTGGATGATTGATGGTGGGTTATGGGATGGGTGGGGGTATATGTGTGGGTGGGGAGATGTGGGTGTGGGGATATGTGGTGGGTGGGAGATGTGTGCAGGTGGGGGTGGTTGTGGGTTTGAGGATGTGTATGTGGGTGTGGGATGTTTGGGTGGATGGGTGGGGAGTGTGTGTGGGTGAGAGATGTGTGGGTGAATGTGTGTGGGGGATGTGTGTGGGTTGGGGGAGGGGTGCGTGATGAGTGTGGGTGATGGATTTGGAGATGTGTGTGTGGGTGGGGGATATGTCTGGCTGGGTGGGGGTGTGTGTGGCTGGATGGAGGATGTATGTGTGGGTAGTGAGGGTGACTGTAGTTGGGGGATGTGTGGATGGGTAGGAGATGTGTGGATAGATGTGTGTGTGGGTGAGGGATGTGTCTTTGGGATGTGTGTGGGTGTGGTATTGTGTGGGAGGGGAGCTGGGTGTGGATAAATGATGTTTGTGTGGGTAAGTGAAGGTGTGGTTGGGTTTGTGGGTGGGTGAATGATGTGTGTGAGGGTGGGGGATGTTTGCTTAGATGGGTGGTTGGGATGTGTGAGTGTGGGTGGGTAGATAGGAGATGTATGTGTTGATGAGTGGGTAAGGGACGTGTGGGTGTTAGTGGTTGAGGGATAAGTACGTGTGTCTAGGGATGTGTGAGGGGATGAATGTATGGGTTGTGTGTGCGTGGATGGGAGGTGTGTGTTTGTGAATGGGGAATGTGTTGGTGGGTGGGGATGTGTGTGAGGGATGTTTGTATGGGTGGGGAGATTGTGCGTGGGTGGGGATGTGTGTGTATATGGGTAAGGGTGTGTGGTTAAGGGATGTGTGGCTGGGGGAATGGGTGGATGGAGGATGTGTGGTTGGGTGGAGGATGTGTGGTTGGGTAGAGGATGTGTGGGTGGGTGATTGTATATGAGTAAGGGTGTGTGGTTAAGGGATGTTTGGTTGGGGGATAGGTGGGTAGAGGATGTGTGGGTGGGTAGAGGATATATGGGTGGGTGAGTGTGTGCAGGTTAGGAGATGGTGGGGGATGTTTGTAGGTGTGGGCTCGGGATAAGTGAGTGGGCTGGGGGAGATGGGAGATTATGTGGGTGAGTGCGGAATTTGTGTGTGGGTAGGTGCGGAATATGTGAGTTGACGGGGAGATGTGTGTGTGGCTGAGGAATGTGTGTTTGGTTGGGTGGTTGGAGGTGTGTGGGTGGAGGAGGATATTGGGTGAGTGATTGTTGGTGGGAAATGGGACGGGTAAAGGATATGTGAGTGGGTGGGGAGATGTGTGTAGGTGGGGGATGTGTGGGTTATTGAATGTATGTGTGCTTGGGGTGTGGGTGGATGGGATGTGTGGTGGATGAGAGGTGTGTGTGGGTGGGGAGATGTATAGGGATGTGGTGGATGGGTGGGGGAATGTATTGTATGTGTGTGTGGTTGGGTGGGGGAGTTGGAGTGAATGGGGGATGTGTGGGTGGGTGGTGGATGTGTCTTATAACATAGTCATATGCATTGTTTATGTTTACAAAATTCATGTGACAATGATTTTTTTCCTATGCACTGTTCATGAAAGAAAGATGAGTGATTGGAAGGGCCGAATGTAAGACGGGCCTGCGTGCCCAATTTGTTACCCTTTGAAAATAAAGTCTGTTCGTTCGTTCGTTCGTTCGTTCGTTCTCTCTCTCTCTCTCTCCCCATTTTTCCACTATCATTCTTCACTGTATGTGTGTGAACGAGACAGTGGGTGAGAGAGTGAGTGAGAAAGAGTGTGAGTGGAAGAATTAGAATGAGTGAGAGTGAGAGAGTATGCATGCGCATGTGCCTGAGTGAGTGTAAAAGTGAGTGAGTGTGTGGACATATGTGTGAGAGATTTAGTTAGAGAATGAGTGAATCTGAGAGAGTGGGTGTGTTGTGTGTCTGCCTGTCTGTGTGATAGAGTGTGAAAGTTAGTGAGTGAGTGTGAGTGAGAGAGTCATCGAGTAAATGAGTGAGTAAGGGAGCGTGAGTGAGTGAGAGAGAATTTGTAGGTATGCGTGTATGTGCGCGAATGAGTGAGTGAGAGAGTGAGTGAGTGTGTAAAAGAGAGAGCGTGGTTGAATGAGAGAGTGCATGAGAAAGTGTGATGTATGTGTGTGCATGTCTGGATGTGTGTATATGTGTGTACATGTGTGCATCTGTGTGTGACTCTGTGTGTATGTCTGTACGTGTGTTAAGGTGTGCGTTCATGTGTTTATATGCGTTTATATGCATGTGCGTGTGTGTATGTGTGTATGGACGAGTGTGTGTGTGCTCGTGTATGTATTGTATATCTTTGTATGTGTATGTGTAAGTGTGCATGCATGCAGTGTATGCGAGGGAGTGTATATTCGGGTGTTGTGTGAGTAAGTATATGGATGTGTGCAGGTGTGTATTGCATGGGTATGATGTGTGTGTGTGTGTATGTACATGTGAGTGAGAGACAAGAGAGAGAGAGAGAGAGAGAGAGAGAGAGAGAGAGAGAGAGAGAGAGAGAGAGAGAGAGAGAGAGAGAGAGAGAGAGACAGAGTTGAGGGCATGCATGTCATCTAACATGCTGATCCATATGTTTTGTGTATTCTCATTTTTTTTCATATTATCATTTTGATGCACTTGATTTTAACATGCATAAAATGAATTCATGTAAATTACTGTAAAGAAAGTGAGAGAGTTAGTGAGTGTAAGTGAGAGAGAGAGAGAGTGAATGAGTGTGAGAGTGTGAGTATGTAAAGAGAGAGAGAGAGAGAGACAGAGAGAGAGACAGAGAGAGAGAGAGAGAGAGAGAGAGAGAGAGAGAGAGAGTTGAGCCCACGCATGTCATGTAACATGCTATTCCATATTTTTCATGTATCGTTTAATGCCACCTGATTGTCCTGTAACATGCCATTCCATATTTTTTTCTTTTAATTCTCATCTTATCATTTTGTATGCCACTTGATTTTATTATGTATAATATAACATTACTGTGATGTGAGTGAGAGAGAGAGAGAGAGAGAGAGAGAGAGAGAGAGAGAGAGAGAGAGAGAGCGAGAGAGAGAGAGAGAGAGCAAGAGAGAGAGCGCGTACAAGAGAGAGAGAGAGAGAGAGAGAGAGAGAGAGAGCGTACAAGAGAGAGAGAGAGAGAGAGAGAGAGAGAGAGAGAGAGGGAGAGAAAAAAAAGAGAGATTTGAATTGCATCACTAATTTTTACGCTACATAATGTATATGTACAATTTTTTCTCCACTTCTTGCAATTGCGAGAATTCTCACGACAATCGTCAGTGTCTAAATTGTGTGTAAAGTGTAGGAGTTTGTTCTTATTAGTTTCAGTAATCATGTGAGGCATCATGTATTTGTCTATATGTGAGGATGTATGTATGGGTGTGTATGTGAGGGATATGTGTGTGTGTGTGGGGGGGGGGGGAATGTGTGTGTGCCTATGTAAGAGAGAGAGAGGAGAGCGAGAGAGAGAGAGAGAGAGAGAGAGAGAGAGAGAGAGAGAGAGAGAGAGAGAGAGAGAATTCAGTGCTCGCATGTCCTGTAACATGCCATTCCATATTCTTTGTGTATTTTCATCTTTCACATTATCATTTTGTATGTATGACACTTGATTTTATCAATGTATAATATAACATTACTGTAATGTGAGTGAGAGCGCTAGTGAGTGAGAGAGAGAGAGAGAGAGAGAGAGAGAGAGAGAGAGAGAGAGAGAGAGTTGAATTGCATCACTAATTTTTAAGTTACAAAATGTATATGTACAATTTTTCTCCATTTTCTTTACAATTTTGCGACAATGCTCACGACAATCGTCACTGTATGTGTGTGTAAAGTGTGGGAGTTTGATCATAATAGTAGGTTGGGGGATCGGGGGATGTGTGTGTGGGTGGATTCGTGATGTGTGTGGGTGGGCGGGGTGGGTTTGTGTGGTGGGTGGGGGATTTGTGTGTAGGTGCGTGCGAGATGTATGGGTGTATGGGGAGATGTGTTTGTGAGTGGGGATGTGTGTTTGTCTAGGTGGTTGTGGGTGAGTGGGTGGAGGAGGATATGTTGGTGGATGATTGATGGTGGGTTATGGGATGGGTGGGGGTATATGTGTGGGTGGGGAGATGTGGGTGTGGGGATATGTGGTGGGTGGGAGATGTGTGCAGGTGGGGGTGGTTGTGGGTTTGGGGATGTGTATGTGGGTGTGGGATGTTTGGGTGGATGGGTGGGGAGTGTGTGTGGGTGAGAGATGTGTGGGTGAATGTGTGTGGGGGATGTGTGTGGGTTGGGGGAGGGGTGCGTGATGAGTGTGGGTGATGGATTTGGAGATGTGTGTGTGGGTGGGGGATATGTCTGGCTGGGTGGGGGTGTGTGTGGCTGGATGGAGGATGTATGTGTGGGTAGTGAGGGTGACTGTAGTTGGGGGATGTGTGGATGGGTAGGAGATGTGTGGATAGATGTGTGTGTGGGTGAGGGATGTGTCTTTGGGATGTGTGTGGGTGTGGTATTGTGTGGGAGGGGAGCTGGGTGTGGATAAATGATGTTTGTGTGGGTGGGTGAAGGTGTGGTTGGGTTTGTGGGTGGGTGAATGATGTGTGTGAGGGTGGGGGATGTTTGCTTAGATGGGTGGTTGGGATGTGTGAGTGTGGGTGGGTAGATAGGAGATGTATGTGTTGATGAGTGGGTAAGGGATGTGTGGGTGTTAATGGTTGAGGAATAAGTACGTTTGTCTAGGGATGTGTGATGGGATGAATGTATGGGTTGTGTGCGTGGATGGGAGGTGTGTGTTTGTGAATGGGGAATGTGTTGGTGGGTGGGGATGTGTGTGAGGGATGTTTGTATGGGTGGGGAGATTGTGCGTGGGTGGGGATGTGTGTGTATATGGGTAAGGGTGTGTGGTTAAGGGATGTGTGGCTGGGGGAATGGGTGGATGGAGGATGTGTGGTTGGGTGGAGGATGTGTGGTTGGGTAGAGGATGTGTGGGTGGGTGATTGTATATGAGTAAGGGTGTGTGGTTAAGGGATGTTTGGTTGGGGGATGGGTGGGTAGAGGATGTGTGGGTGGGTAGAGGATATGTGGGTGGGTGAGTGTGTGCAGGTTAGGAGATGGTGGGGGATGTTTGTAGGTGTGGGCTCGGGATAAGTGAGTGGGCTGGGGGAGATGGGAGATTATGTGGGTGAGTGCGGAATTTGTGTGTGGGTAGGTGCGGAATATGTGAGTTGACGGGGAGATGTGTGTGTGGCTGAGGAATGTGTGTTTGGTTGGGTGGTTGGAGGTGTGTGGGTGGAGGAGGATATTGGGTGAGTGATTGTTGGTGGGAAATGGGACGGGTAAAGGATATGTGAGTGGGTGGGGAGATGTGTGTAGGTGGGGGATGTGTGGGTTATTGAATGTATGTGTGCTTGGGGTGTGGGTGGATGGGATGTGTGGTGGATGAGAGGTGTGTGTGGGTGGGGAGATGTGTAGGGATGTGGTGGATGGGTGGGGGAATGTTTTGTATGTGTGTGTGGTTGGGTGGGGGAGTTGGAGTGAATGGGGGATGTGTGGGTGGGTGGTGGATGTGTCTTATAACATGGTAATATGCATTGTTTATGTTTACAAAATTCATGTGACAATGTTTTTTTCCTATGCACTGTTCATGAAAGAAAGATGAGTGATTGGAAGGGCCGAATGTAAGACGGGCCTGCGTGCCCAATTTGTTACCCTTTGAAAATAAAGTCTGTTCGTTCGTTCGTTCGTTCGTCTCTCTCTCTCTCTCTCTCTCTCTCTCTCTCTCTCTCTCTCTCTCTCTCTCTCTCTCTCTCTCTCTCTCTCTCTCTCTCTGTGTATTCTTTCATATACACACACTCACACACATGCGCGCACTCACACACACACTAACACATCAACTCTCCCACTGTCTCACTCTCTAACACATAATCCTTCACACACACACACTCACTCTCTCAATCACACTCTCTCACACATACACATACACATGAACGCATGCACGCACGCATACACTCCCTCACTCACTCTCACACATATACGTACGAATGCATGCACTGACACATTCCCCCACCATTTCTCGCTCAATCACTCTCTCCACACACACGCATGCACGTGCGCACACACGCATTCACTCTCTCCCTCTCACTGACACCCACTTTCTCTCTCTCTCTCTCTCTCTCTCTCTCTCTCTCTCTCTCTCTCTCTCTCTCTCTCTCTCTCACTCTCTCTCTCTCTCTCTCTCGCGCTCCCACATGCACACACATATATAGTGAACAATTATAGTTAAACAATTATAATGAACAATTATACTGAACAATTATACCATAGATAGATAGATAGATAGATAGATAGATAGATAGATAGATAGATAGATAGATAGATAGATAGATAGATAGATAGATAGATAGATAGATAGATAGATAGATAGATAGATAGATAGATAGATAGATAGATAGATAGATAGATAGATAGATAGATAGATAGATAGATAGATAGATAGATAGATAGATAGATAGATAGATAGATAGATAGATAGATAGATAGATAGATAGATAGATAGATAGATAGATAGATAGATAGATAGATAGATAGATAGATAGATAGATAGATAGATAGATAGATAGATAGATAGATAGATAGATAGATAGATAGATAGATAGATAGATAGATAGATAGATAGATAGATAGATAGATAGATAGATAGATAGATAGATAGATAGATAGATAGATAGATAGATAGATAGATAGATAGATAGATAGATAGATAGATAGATAGATAGATAGATAGATAGATAGATAGATAGATAGATAGATAGATAGATAGATAGATAGATAGATAGATAGATAGATAGATAGATAGATAGATAGATAGATAGATAGATAGATAGATAGATAGATAGATAGATAGATAGATAGATAGATAGATAGATAGATAGATAGATAGATAGATAGATAGATAGAACGAACGAACGAACGAACAAACTTTATTTTCAAAGGGTTAAGAATTGGGCACGCAGGCCCGTCTAACATTCTGCCCTTCTATCACTCTCTTTCATACATTATTTCATTCACACATCATTCAAGGCTAACAGAGAACAGCAACAATATAAAAGATATGCATTATAAAGGCATGGGCAAAATGCGAACATCAAAACTACACGACACAGTAAAATTAGATAATGGTCTGACACTTGTTATTAGCCATGTGGAATATACTGGCCTACCAAAAGGGGACTGGCTGTTATACTAGGGTTTTGTTATTATTATTATTATCTCTATTATTAAGGGGGAAGATAATCCGTACTGAGATAGTGTTCGAGTAATTTGCGATTATATGAATAGGGATTGGTGATGTCTTTGATTTCTTGTGGAAGATTGTTCCACAGCTGAGCTGCAGAGTACGTTAAGCTTGTTTTGTATAAGTCAATCCTAGGCTTCGGAATGTGTAATATATTTAAACGTTTACTGTGTCTAGCATTATATTTAAACAATGGCCAAAGGTAATTTGGGGCATTCCGATGCAGGATTTTGTGAATTAGTTTAGCTTTATTGAAAAGCAGGCGTTTGCGGAGTGGTAGTAACTGAAGGCGTTTATACAGGCTAGGATTGTCAGATAAATGTTTGTTATAAATTAGACTCATGGCCCGTTTCTGGAGTGAGTAAAGTCGCTTGGTGTTTGAATTAGAACAACCGTCCCAGATTGTAGAGCAGTAGTCAAAGTGTGTCTGTATATGAGAAGTATAGAATAGTTTCCTTGTGTCCTCATCAAGGAAGTTTTTAATTTTGGCGAGTTGGTAGACTTTTTTCGCTGTTTGTTTAATAAGCGCTTGAACGTGGGAATTAAAGGTTAGGTTTCTATCAATGATTATGCCTAATGTTTTGTGCTCAATTACACTTTCTACTGGCATGTTATCGATGTGAAGTTGAAGTGATGTGTGTGAGCTTAGAGTTTGAAGTCTTTGTCTGGTTGTTAGTAACATTGATTTTGTTTTAGTGATGTTAATTTGCATACGGTTTGAATAGCTCCACCTAACTACATTATTTAATTCTTGTTGTAAAGACGACTCCAATAAAATACAGTTTTCAGCATTTGTGTACACTGTACAGTCGTCTGCAAATAGATCGCAGGACGACGAAAGATGTAAAGGTAGATCGTTAATATATATGGCAAACAATAGAGGGCCAAGAATAGAGCCTTGCGGTACTCCAATATTGAAGGTAGTGGTATGAGACAGACATTTATTATGTGATACTACTTGCTTTCTGTTTGATAGAAAAGATGATATTAGAGTGACTACATTAGGGCCAATTTTCATTGTCTCAAGTTTTTTAATTAAAATAACATGGTCTATCATATCAAATGCTTTCTTGAAATCAATAAACACAGTTCCACATAGACTGTTGTTGTTTATATTCTGGTGCCAATTTTCTATCATGTTTGTTAGGGCCGTATGGCAAGAATATTTTGGTCGAAATCCTGATTGGTTGTCAACAATAAGCTTGTTGCGAACTAAATACTGTAATGTTACTTTATGGATGTGTTTTTCTAGTGGCTTAGATAGTGATGATAGTAAGGAAATGGGTCTGTAATTGTTCGGGAGATCATTGTCCAATGAACCAGATTTAAGAAGAGGGTACACTTTAGCGATTTTGAGAGCTGATGGAAAGTGGCCTTTGGTGAGACACTGATTATATACATAGGTTAGTGATATACAGATCACTGGCGCAGCACAACGGAGAATCCGGTTGCTGATTCCATCTAACCCAGATGAGGTTGTGTTTTTTAGGTTACTGAGGTAAGTGAATACCTCAGTGATTGTCATTAGCGGTATGTCGGAAAGAATATCGCCGGAGCATCTATTCTCGCAAAACGATGACAGTAAAGATAAGTTGCAAGGAGAATTAGGTATTGAAGCCTTCAACTGGTCTATGTCAGTTTGAAAAAAATTACTGAATTGGTCGCATGTAATATGATTTGATGGTAAAGAATTTCGGAAGTTATACTTGTTTGTCAAGGTGTTAATTGCCTTCCATATATCCTTACTATTTGTTTTATCCATTACTAAGTTCTTAAAGTAATTTTTCTTTTCCCGTCGTATGGTATATTGAACTTTGTTTCTAAGAGTACGGTATGCGCTGAGATCCCGCTTTTTATGTGCTTTATCTCTGTCTCTCATAATTTCAAGTATTTCCTGGGTGATCCAAGGTGGCTTGACGTGGTGTTTTACTCGAACTTCCTTGATTGGCACATGTCTATCAAAAACGTCAATAAATGTTTTCATCCAGAATTCCAGAGCATCATCCGGGTCAGGAAGCTGACAAACATTGTCTAGAGGTGAACTGAGCAAGTCCTGTAAAAATGCGTTTTGGTTGAAATGTTTGTAACTTCTATATTTTACACTTATATGTTTATGTTTAGGAGTTTTAATTCCTTGTTTAGACCACGTGCAGCATATTGGGTAGTGATCGCTCATTGCACAATTGGGTACAGCGCATTCTATGATGTTGTCTGAGCAAGTTACATAAATGTGATCTATGACTGTTGAAGATGACTTTGTTACTCTAGTAGCCTGTTGTACTATTTGTTGGAAATTGTATGATGCAATTATATTTCCCCACATTATGTTGGATTTGTTGGTGTCAATGTTAAAGTCTCCGAGTAGTATAATTTCCTTCCCGGAAGCGAAAACCACATCCATCATGGTAGTGAAGTTTTCGTACCAGACGTGTCCAGCACTGGGATTTCGATAGAGGTAGCCAATTATCAGGGGTGTGCGGTTTTGAAGTTTTAGCTCTAACCACATACATTCTATTTCGCAAGTTTCAAAGTCTAGCCTACGGTGAGCATTTAGTAAATTAGAAACATAGGTTACTATGCCTGTCTCTTGTTTCCTACAGGGATCCCTTCTAAAAACTTTGTACCCTTTAATAGATATGTCCTCATCTGAAATGTTATCATTAAGTCTACTTTCACTAAGGCCGAATAAATGAAAATTTTGATTAAGAATAGAAGATAACTCTGGTAGCTTGTTAAATAAGCTGCAAATGTTTAAGTGTCCAAGGCGTATTCCTGACTTATTGAGCCAGTGTTGCCACTTCTCAGACATTTCATCCATGAAGAAAGTGTAAATTAGTCAAAGTTAAGCAAAAATACAAGATCATTAAAAAAAAAATCACAATTACATTAACTTACAAAATATCAGTAATACAAATAGATATGTAAATGACAATATTATAACGATATAACTAATTATACCAACGAATATAATGCAAACACGGAACAAAACGAATTAAAGAACATACAACAAATAATTAACCTGAAAAAAAAAAACTACTTCACAAGCTAAGTAACCAACTGTTATCCAAATGAATTAATAAATGACCATACAAGTCAATGTCTCTGTTTAAAGCGGAGTATCCCACACGGGAAATAAAACGTTAAACAGTAAGCAGAAGGAAGAACAGTGAAGACCCCCTCACTCACAGTAAAAACACAATGAAAAGTATTATAAAGCTATACAGCTAAGTACTATCAATTAATATAAAGTCAAAACAAGTCAATGTTTGTAGTTGCTTATAACCTAATACGTTACTAGATCAAGTAGTAACCAAATATGCAGATAAACGTTCAAGGAGAGGCTCTTTCTTGTACCGAGATCCGGTGTAGCTTTGTGCTAAGTTGCTAGTAAATACCAGGTTGTGTTGGTTGTTGGTATAGCGACATTATAAGTGCTTGACGAAGTGTAGCTGGGCTATACCGTGTGAGGTGCAACCATTCTGGGTTACAATGAAATGGGTACTGATGATGTCTCATGGGTATGTAATGACTACCAACTAGAGCCTCTGGTTGGTGGCTAACAGGAGGTTGTGGTGGCACATCGTTGTTGCTGAGAGTTGGTTCCTTTCTGGGGAGAATAGGAAAAATATCTTCGTAATTATTACCCTCCTGTGTGAAAGTATTTAACGGACTTGGTGTAGTGGTAGTGTCCCGTCTGGCTTGGATTTCAGGTGCAGTGGTTATGAGTGGTCTGCACACTTCTGTCCTATTAGTACTTGATGTGACGGGAGTATGTCGTCTGGCTTGAGTTTCAGGAGTAGCTAAATGTGTCCGGCGCGATCCCGTATTGGATGTATGGTATGTCCGTTCAGGATATTTGATATTCTTGGCGAGAAAACTGGTGCCCAATGTAGACAAATGTATTTGATCCTTATAAAGACTCTTTTTTGGTGCACCAGCCTGTGAAGTGAATGATGCTGTGTTGTTGATGAATTGTATCATGTTTTGAGAACAGAACTTCTGCAAAATGTTGTTATTTATGTCAGCTAGACGGCGCTGCTGTCCATAACTTGGTGATATGATGGAGGAGAAGAAAATGGATGAGTTAGGAAAAGTGTGACGTAATCCGTTCAAGAGTGCCAGC